>MU261405.1:0-108272 GCA_020310875.1 Ceratopteris richardii
CATATTTAGGTCTTGATATTTAAGATACAGGTTTTCAGCTTTAGGCATACATATAATTCAATTACATTTATATTAAGAAAAAATATAGAAAAAAATAAGAAAAAAATTTGAATATATAAATAAACATATATATAAAATAGGATTAGGGTTTTAGGATTAGGGGTTTATGTTTTTTTAAGTGTTTAAGTATTTAGGTTTTAGTATTTCAGGTTTAAGTCTTTAGGTTTTAGAATTTCAGGTTTAACTCTTTCTAATTACGGTTTTAGGGTTTGAAACACCTACATAACATATATACACACATACACATACACATATAATACATATATACATGTATATACACATGCATACAAAAATATACATATTTTAGGTCTAGATCTTTAAGATTAGGGTTTTAGAAAAAAATTAAGGAAAAAATCTGAATATATAACTAAATATACATATAAAATAGGATAATTATATACATAAATAAATATAAAAAGAAGTAGTTTCTTAAATACTTTCATTAAATATATATAATTAAATATATGTAAATAAATATATGTAAATAAATATAAAAAAATAGGATTAATTAAGAAAAAATCTGAATATTAAATAAATATATATATAAAATAGGATAATTATATAGATAAATAAAAATGACAAGAACTAGTGATTTAAATAAATAATTAAATATTTATGTCTTTTTGAGGTCTAGGTATTTTCTATTAGGGTTTTAAGGTTTTAACACCTGCATAACATATATACTCACATACACATACACATATAATACACACACACACACACACACACATATATAAGGATATATATATATATATATATATATATATATATATATTATATATATATATATATATATATATATATATATATATATATATATATATATATATATATATATATATATATATATATATATGTATATATATATATATATATTAGGTCTAGATCTTTGAGATTAGGGTTTTAGGGTTTGGGCATATAAAGAGAAAATACAGAAAAAAATTAAGAAAAAATCTCAATATATAAATAAATATACATATAAAATAGGGTAATTAGATAGATAAATAAATATAAAAACAACTAGTGTTTTAAATAATTATATTAGATATATTTAATAAAAATATATAGAAATACGATTAATTAAGAAAAAAATGTGAATATATAAATAAAAGTATATATAAAATAGGTTTTAAGGTTTTAAACACCTACATAAAAAATATACACACATACACATACACATATAGAAAAAATATAAGGAAAAAATATGAATATATAAATAAATAAATATATATATATATACATATATGTATATATATATATATATATATATATATATATATATATATATATATATATATATATATATATATATATATATATATATATATACATACATATATATATATATATATATATATATATATATATATATATATATATATATATATATATATATATATATATATATATAATAGGATAATTATATATATAAATAGATATAAATAGAAGTAGTGTTTGAAATAACTTAATTATTTATATATAATTAAATATATAAAAATAGGATTAATAAAGAATAGGATTAAATATGTTTAATAAAATGTATATAAAATAGGATTAGGGTTTTAGGTTTTTTTAGGTTTTTAGGTATTTAGGTTTTAGCATTTCACGTTTAAGTGTTTAGGAGTATGATTTTTAGGTTTAATAAAAAAAAATGTTCTAAAATGTCCATATTCTATCATATGGCTAGTTTTGATCCGGAGGAGAGAATGGCATGTCCTTGCACTCAGTGCAAGTATCAAATTTATCAGAAATGATGGATTTCTACTGCACACATTAGAGAGTAGGGATCCTTTGACAAAAGTCGACTAGAAAATCTATGTTACCGTTCGCATGGTCCCCCCGTTGAGCAGATAGACCCAAACGACATTGCACCGGTAACCTCTCGTGGACAAAAGAGAATGAAAAAGCACTTAGATATACAAGCAAATACTAATAGCATTACACGGAACGAACATATGGAAGAGATGCTTGAAGCATTTTATGAGATGGACGAAGATCATGACGGTGGAGAGTTTCATGGACACAACAAAATTTCCACGATCAGAAGTCGATGAAGAATATGAAAACATGTGAAGACTAGCTCATTTACCACTTTACAATGGAGCAAAGATATCTGTACTACATGTGTCACTCGCAATGCTCAATCTGCAGTCACCTTATGGATGGTCAGATAGTAGTGTCACTAAATTGTACAAGTAAGTGGATTTGAAATAAAATTTCATTATTGTATCAAAATAACTTTATTTACTAATATTGTTTTAATTGCTTATTGTAGGCTTCTTAAAGATCAATTTTTGACAGAGGGCAATGACATGCCTCCAACACGTGGAGATGCAAAAGAACTTTTATAGTCCATTGGAATGGATTATACTAAGATTCATGCTTGTCCGAATGATTGCATCCTCTTTCGGAATGAGTATGAGCATCTCCACGTATGTCCAAAGTGTGGAGCAAATAGATTTAGAGAAGACCTTGTAGGCGAAGCAATCCCCGTAAAGGTTCTTCACCACTTTCGTATCATTCCAAAAATTAAGAACATGTTTAGATGCAAATCTATAGCTGATTTAATGTCATGACATACAAAGAGAAGGTCTACAGATGGTGTACTAAGAGTGCCTGCTGACTCTGATGCTTGGAAGCATATAGATAGTAAGTGGCCACAGTTTGCTAGTGAGCCTCGCTCCATACGTCTAGGCCTACCTATGGATGGAGTGAATCCATTTGGTTTACGCAGTTCTTCATGGAGAACATGGCCTGTATGTTTGGTCAATTATAACATCCCACCATTGTTGGCCACAAAGAAAGGTCATTTCTTATTAGCTCTTATTCTACCAGGTAAGTATAAGGTAAAAAACATGGATGTATATCTTGCACCACTTGTGGAAGAACTGCGCATTTTATAGGATGGGATTACTGTGAGTGACATGTCTCAACCTATAAGAAAATGAGACGTGCAAGTGCAAGGCATACTTATGTGGACGATGCATGATTGGCCTGGTCTCACTCCTGTCTGCCTCACTCTCGCCGGTGTCACTCCTGTGGGTGGTGCTACTCCTGCAAGAGGTATGTCTCCTAGCTTTATGACTCCACCACAACAATCTTTTCAGCCATCCCCTACTGGCTCTAGTAGTAGACATGTGTGTTCGACACCTCAGCCCGATACAGGTTCTGGTCTATCTCGTAGGTCGAGGTCATGTTCTAGAGTAGGAGGTTCTAAGAGTGGATCTAGAGGTAGGTCTAGAGGAGGCGGCTGTTATCGAGGCAATGCGATGGACGTTGTGTCCCCCACTTCTACTCCTAGGATGAGTACCTCAAATGTAGGTACGCCATGTAGTACAACACGTAGAACACCACGTACACCTTGGGGTGCTCATGACCATGATGAATCCAAGGTGTACAATATCCAAGATGGAGCTTCGGTGATGGATGCGGCTCGCAAAGCAATGCGTGCACGTATACGATAACTTTGCTGCATACAGTTTGCACAATCTATCATGTTGAAATAGAGTGAACAAGATAAATACTAGAAGAATTATATCACATAGACGATTTATCAAGAGTTCCGACCAACCGATGGATAGCCTCTTGTGAGTTCAGAGTGGATTCTTCACACTGCACGTGAACTTATGTCCCATCGACTATCTGAGGCTTGTGATGCTTTCAGAGCAGGCTTACCAAAGCCTATATGGTTAGATACTGAGGAGTGGGTATGATTCACGACGAGCAGCAGCAGACTCCTGATCGATATCGTCAGTAGCAAGATGTCGCAGCCACATGTTTAGATACGATTGGACCGTCACATTTGGGTTGCGGCGGATATGACACGATGCATCATGAGTTTGTAACTACCATTTGATTTATTGAATTTGTTTGTGTTAAGTTTCTCATGTATGTTCCTTTAATGTTTTGTATATTTCTTGCAGGAGCTGGCAATGGGTCATCCTCCAACACGAACGGAGGAGGCTTATGGATATCGACATGGACTAACTACACTATTGGAGGACTTGGAGGGACGCAGTTCGGTCGTTTCTTGGGAGCGTTTGCGATGAGGCGATTAATTTATAAACTTTGTTTTTACTTGTTGTTTGTAAATTTCATGTGAATTTATCTAATTTCATTCATCTTCTTTTTTGCAAGACAGCTGATATGGAACGCTCTTTGCATGTGTATGGCAGTGGCACACCCAACTTTCGTATTTGATTTTTATATGGCAATGCAATGCTTTGCCACATTTTGTAAAAGCGTCATATATGATAGTGGTTTGCCACACTCTTGTACATGCTTCATTTATGAAATATATAACTCTTTTTGTACATGGTTCATGATTCATTCTGATTATCTCTTTTGTGTCCAATAATCTTCTGTTTCATGAAATCATATTTCGGTTGACATTAGAGTACACATCACATGTACTCGGTTTTTTTTGGGCAGAGTGTATTGTCTTTTGCTAAGCAACATCATGGTAATGTTGCTGTAGCAAAACACAACACACTCTGCCCAAAACAAATTTCACAGATATGGTCATCGGTATAAGCGTAGGTGTACCCAATAATGTCATCGGAATAAGCGTGGGTACACCCAATGGGCACCGGTATATGCGACGGTACACCCAGCAAAGGTGCCACTCTGGGTATCGATATGGGCGTCGGTATTATGGATGCATATACCGACACATATAGCGAAGAAAAATCGAACAAAAATCCACATGAATGTCATTAAAGAGGCTTCCTATGGAATAGGGCATACATACATGAATTATGGAGTATATATCAAAGTAAAAATTTATAAAATCGAAGAAAAATCAACATTAGGAATGGGTTAGAAGCTTGTTAAAGTATCCCATTTAAGTTTTTTGCACGAAAGTAAAAAACAAACTTGGTTTGTGTCTTTTTTGAGAAAAAAATTAGCATTCAAGAAGAAAGGATTAGGAAACATGATAATATTCAAAAACATCTTTGTATCTTAGTTTTTTAAATTATCGATAGAATTTTAGGATTTTCTTTTTAGAAGAATGCTTTTAGGCACTTCAAAACTCACATTTCCACACTTTTGTCCAGCACCTCCACTAGACCACTAATTTGGCATGTCATGTTGAGCTACAGAACTTCACTTGTGTCGGCCTCACTCTCGCCGGTGTCACTCCTACCGGTGTCATTCCTATGGGTGGTGCTACTCCTGCAAGAGGTATGTCTCCTAGCTTTATGACTCCACCACAACCATCTTTTTAACCATTCCCTACTGGCTCTAGTAGTAGACATGTGCGTTCGACACCCCAGCGGGATACAGGTTCTGGTCTGTCTTCTAGGTCGAGGTCATGCTCTAGAGCAGGAGGTTCTAGGAGTGGATCTACAGGTAGGTCTAGAGGAGGCGGCTGTTATCGAGGCAGTGCGATGAACATTGTGTCCCCCGCTTCTACTCCTAGGATCAGTACCTCAGATGTAGGTATGCCATGCGGTACACCACGTGGAACACCACGTAAACCTTGGGGTGCTCATGACCATGTTGAATCCAAGGTGTACAATATCCAAGATGGAGCTTCAATGATGGATGCAGTTGGCAAAGCAATGTGTGCACGTATACGACACCTTTGCTCCATACACTTTGGACAATCTATCATGTTGAAATGGAGTGAAGAAGATAAATAATGGAAGAATTATATCACAAAGAGGATTTATCAAGAGTTCCGACCAACGGATGGATAACCTCTTGTCAGTTCAGAGTGGATTTTGCACATGACACCTGAAGTTATGTCCCATCGACGATCTGAGGCTCGTGATGCTTTCAAAGAAGGCTTACCAAAGCCTGTATGGTTAGATGCTGAGTAGTGGGATATGATTCACGACGAGCAGCAGCAGACTCCTTATCGATATTGTCAGTTGAGCTAGAGAACTTCAAATTGGACATGCTATGGTTGCTTTCGAAGAGCACTATCAAGTTTTATTTTTTTTAAAATAATTTTTGGAAATAATGTATTCTTCTAGCTTTGGTGTGCAATTCTCAATATTTTTTGACAACTACCTTCTGGGAGCCATATCTTGCAAACCAAAAAGGTGATTGAAGTAATTGCTCTTCGAGCCTCTTGCATTGTGGGCAGTTTCAGATATAAAATTTTCTCTTCAGGTCTAGAAATGGATAACATATGTAATATTTGGTATATTTGCATTATTTTGTTAATCATTTGACCATGCTTCATGTTTTTGGAAGTGATCGGATGCCAATATCTGAACTTCAAAGTTTCTTATAGGACCTGGAGAGAAAAGTGCTGTAGATCCTCCTCCTCTCTCTCTTCCCCGCCATCTCTCTCTTTCCTCTCTCTTTCTTTCTCTCTCTCTCTCTCTTCTCTTTCGATTTCCCCCTCTCTCTCTATTTCCCTCTCTTTCTCTTTCTCTTCCTCTCTCTCCCTCTCTCTCTTTTCCCCCTCTCTCTCTATTTCCCTATCTTTCCCGTTCTCTCTCTCTCCCTCTCTCTCTTCCCCTCTCACTATTTTTCCCTCTCTCTCTCAGTCCCTCTCTATCTCCCCCTCTTTCTCTCTCTTTCTCTCCCTCTCCTTCTCTCTCTCCATCTCTCTCTCCCTCTCTCTCTCTCTCTCTCTCTCTCTCTCTCTCTCTCTCTCTCTCTCTCTCTCTCTCTCTCTCTCTCTCTCTCTCTCTCTCTCTCTCTCTCTCTCTCTCTCTCTCTCTCTCTCTCTCTCTCTCTCTCTCTCTCTCTCTCTCTCTCTCTCTCTCTCTCTCTCTCTCTCTCTCTCTCCCTCCCTCTCTCCCCCCCTCCTTCTCTCTCTTCCCCCGCACCCTTCCGCCTTCGCCCTCCGCCCACCTTCCCCGCCCAGTTCCCCCCGCAGCCCCCTCTACCTAGCCCCCGCCCCCCTCCGCCCAGTTCCCCCCGCAACCCCCTCCACCTAGCCCCCGCCCCCCTCCGCCCAGTTCCCCCCGCAGCCCCCTCCACCTAGCCCCCGCCCCCCTCCGCCCAGTTCCCCCCCGCAGCCCCCTCCACCTAGCCCCCGCCCCCCTCCGCCCAGTTCCCCCCGCAGCCCCCTCCACCTAGCCCCCGCCCCCCTCCGCCCAGTTCCCCCCGCAGCCCCCTCCACCTAGCCCCCGCCCCCCTCCGCCCAGTTCCCCCCGCAGCCCCCTCCACCTAGCCCCCGCCCCCCTCCGCCCGGTTCCCCCCGCAGCCCCCTCCACCTAGCCCCCGCCCCCCTCCGCCCAATTCCCCCCGCAGCCCCCTCCACCTAGCCCCCGCCCCCCTCCGCCTAGCTCCGCCCCACCCCCTCCGCCATAACTCCGCCCCCGCCCTCCTCTCCTTCCGCCACCCGCAGCCCCCCCCCACCAAGCTACCCACACCCCTCCGCCCTCCTCCACCACTTCTCCCACGCGTCCCCACTCTCCTCCACCCCCTGCCACACACACACACCCTCATGTATACACATGCACACATACACTCCCACACCCATGCACATACACGCACAATTATACATACACACATATGCATTCACATACACACACCCGCACAATCACACACACACACCCACACACACACACCGAGACATACACTCACACACCCACACATGCACACACACACCCACATGCACACATACACACAGATACACTCATACATGCAGACATACACCCTCACATACACGCATATGTACACGCACTCACATACATACACCCACATCCTCAAATGCACACCCACACCTACCCCCTTCAATTACACATATGCACCCCCTTGCACGCATACACCCACCCACACACATACCTCCACACACACACACACACCATCACATACACACATGCACACCCACACATATCAAAGAAGATTGTCCAGAAAAGGATATCTGTCGGAGCATGAAGTAATGGTGCAGATAGAGGAAAGACCAGTCATAAGAGGTCCACTGTTGCAAAGAAAACATGAGCAAAAAGCAGAGGCTTCCACACTCAGATAGTCAAGTGAAGGATTAACCTGGTTGGATATGACTAGAATTTGTTTTTTTAATATTCGGAAGGTTATGTGAAACAGCAAAACCACAAAATGAGAACCTCAGATGGCAGGTAAAAAGAAGAAAAGTTTGCAGGGTAAAAAGTAAAAGTGGATGAACAAATGTTGCCGCCAACCATTCACGGCGACTACCTATTTTTGTGGATCTAATTCAAATCAAGGGAATATTTGACCTACTCCTCCAATTTTGGGTGATGAACCGGCGCGTTATCAATGGACGTGAAGATTCGGCAAGGCTCTTGGCCTATTGGGGCCTATAAAAACAATGGATTTGTGCTCATTTGGGGTACAAGTTTTAGAGATACAGTGGTTCGTGTATACGTGCAGAAGACCTCTCTTGCACTTGGTGGTTTCAAGTCTACTGTGGGAGCTACTCTATCGTGTATACGGAGGGTAGGCTTCACAGTGAAGGGCTATGAGCACTATAGTGTAAGAGAGTAGCTTGGGGTTATTTTTTCTGTGAGTCAGTGTTGTTGATTAGGTTCTATCCTCTTGAGGAATTCTTTGTATTGTTCTGAGTTATTCTGCATATCATTGGCCCTTATGCTGATGGGAAGAATCTGTTGTATTGGAGTTATTTAGTTTTAGGGTGACTTGTTAGCCCTAAGTTTACACTTTTGAGCATCATTCATCATTTGCCCAACTTTGTAAGCATCTGATTTGAATCAAGCAGTGTACGGTCTTCCTTGGTCATATATTGTTCATATTTTCTGAAGTATGTACCACTCTGTGCAATCCGTGTTATCTACCTGCTCACAGAAATGTTAAAGGGTATATTTCCCTAAAGAGAACCCCCCTTGAGTAGGTGATGTACTGGACGTGTTTAGTTTTCATTCTCTACTTTTGTTAAAAGCGCATACCCCAGTACCTCCCCTACAGTTTGGCACGCCCGGTGGGACCTTTGCATTTCTGTGAGAGGTATTTTTGCCCTATTACAATTGCAAGTAGGTACATGACCCATACACGGGCAGATAAGGAGTCTCTTCGTGTTCGGAGGAGCCTTAACAAGTTAGCAATAACCACGGCTAGTGAGTCTACCTCCCCTCTGCCCTCCCTAAATTTATCTATTGATCTGGGTGCGACACCATTGTCAAAAGAGGGATATAGGAGAACCCTAGACTTCTCCTCAGATACGTCCAAAGGAACACCAGTACAAATGGAGGACCTCTCTCATTTGCTCTCCAGATTAAACATCAAATTCCCTACCTTCAAGGGACAAGCTTATGAGGATGCTGATGATCATGTGAGGAGATTCATCTCTTTATGCCGTGGAAGAGGTCTACAAAATAGAGAGGATGCAATGTTGGCACTTTTTCCATCCACATTGGAGGGTCTTGCAGATAAATGGTATAGTCAATATGCAGATGGCCATTTCACTACATGGGAGGCTTTGAAGGCGGCGTTCTCACAGACATTCTGACCAAGTGATTCCTCGGAAAGAGCTCTAGATCAGCTAGAGAATTTGAAGCTAAGACCAGGTGAATCTTTTCATGAACTTCACACTAGAACAAAAGCACTTGTTGCACGTCTGCCACATGCCCCAAGTGACTTTTTGGTTAAAAAGTGGATCGAAAAGGCTCTGCCTAGGTCATCTCAGCAGAAGCTTCGTGAATCTCTTAGATTGGATGCGACCCTCAATGATTTTGTTGCAGCGGCATCACGCGTTGAAGAAGCAAGGCAACATTTCGAAGGGGATACACAACCAAAGTACGCTGTAGATCTGGATTCTATTGAGCAACTAAGGAGGGAACTGGAAGCATTGAAGATGCAACAAAACCAACAAGAAGAGAAGGTCTTGCCACCACTACGTCGCACTGATGATGAAGTAGCTCAACTTCGCCGAGAGTTAGAAGATTTGAAGACCACTCAAGATATAAGGAGACAAATTTGGTGTACAATCTATAACAACAATGGACATTCCAATGCTAATTGTCCCAACAAGGTAAGCTGTCAATTTTGTGGGAAAGATGGGCATGAAGCTAGAGATTGCTACTATCTCAAGGGAACACAGCAGCGAGGTAACCCTCAAAATTTGGATTCATATTATGCTAGTACTTCAAATATAGCTAATAGAGAAGAGAATCGGCCTGCGAAGCCTAGATATAATAGACCTTTGATGTGCTACCGTTGTGGTGAGTACGGCCACATGCAGAATAGGTGTTCTCTTTCAGAAGATGCACCTCCTTGTCAACATTGTCCGGAGGCAAAAGATCATTATACCAAAGATTGCCCAAGAGGTCGTCCTGCTCCAATCCACATGATTTCAGTCTCTCCAAAAAAAGATGGTATGACCGCTCAATCTTATGCTGTTTCATCTTCATCCATGCCAATGATGACTAGAGCCAGGCAAGCGGCAGTAGCCCATAAGGAGGAACAACAAGGACCCAAAGATAGAGATGCAGAGAAGAGGGTGGGATGGAAGGACCAAGAAGACATGGAAGAGGCTTATGAGAGGGTGACTACTTTGCTAAAAGATCGACCAACAAGTACTCCTGAAGACACGCAAGAAGTGAACATTGAGGAAATCTTGAAAGGTATTCACCATAAGATTAGTCTGTACCAACTCATAAAGATGGATTCTAAAGTAAGAAGTGATCTGTTGAAGATTATACATTCAGCATGCTTGTGCCCACCTCCTAGCATAGATGGTTTTATGGTGGACTTTCCTCCTGCACCCCTGGCTGATTATCAAAGCTCAAGATTATCTGTTTTTATCAAGGATGAAGCTCTCACAGGTGTTATTATAGATGGAGGTTCCGGCATCAATTTGATGCCTGATTTCACTATGAGGAAACTAAGGCTGAATCCCACAAAGGCAGCACCCTTCACAGTCACATTAGCAGATCAACGTCGGGTTGCACCGCTGGGCATTGTGGAAAAGGTACTTATGATAGTGCAGGGTTGTCATTTTGTTTTAGACTTTGTTGTTATAGCCCTGCCACAGGAGACCTCATACCCTCTACTCTTGGGAAGGCCTTGGTTAAGGCAAGCAAAGGCTCTACAGGATTGGGGAAAGAACAAGTTATGGATTTCCACATATGCTAATAATCAATTACAGATACATTTGGAGGAAGGATCAGACATCAACAAGGCTACTGGGTATACAATGGAAACTCAGGTAATGCCTTCGGAAGATGATGGTTTATTAAATTGGATGATGGGAAGTGCAGAATGCTGCACAGTGGAGATATGTGAGGTAAATGAAGATTTTGCAGAAGCAACACAAGGAGGTCGGGAAGAGGAAAAAACTGATGTTCTTCACTTGAACAATATAGAAAAGAGTAAGCAAGAAAGTCAAGCTTATCTTTTGTAGGCACCTCTTGAAGGACAGAAACCTCTAATTGAGTCAGATAATCAAAATTCAACACTTAGCGCCACTAAGATGGTATGTAAGGAAAAGGCAGGTAAACATGAGGAATCAGATGATTTTATGCTTGCAGGACCAGAAAGTGACAAAGTTGTGCCTGCATCGGACGAAGCTAAGTGTGACCTTCAAGAACTTCCATTCTCAAATATACCTTTAGGATGGATCAGGGAACAGAAGAAACGGAAAAGAGGCCGTCCTTGATTAATTCCTATAAATGTTTGCACAGAATCTGTAGATAAGGATGGAACGTTTGGTTTTGAGCACGGGCCACCATTCACATTAGAGTCCTTTGAAAAATATGATAACCAGTTTAAGGATGAATATTTTGGTTTGAACGAGAGGGAGAAGCCTGTTCATGGATCTTTTCGGGAGAAAGCTTCTGTTGATTATGTAGAAGGGGAATATTGGCGAATAGTGGAGCATGCAGTTGAGCAATTGGAGGTCCTTTATGGTGCTGAGATAGAGATAAGGAAATTTGGTCGTGGTTTTCCTCAGGCCAGACTTGGAGAGACACACAGCTCCTATGGAAGCTCTGGGTGGAATTTGAGTAGCATTGCTCGGCTGGGTGGATCAATCTTAGCTTTTGAGGAGGAGAAAATCTCTGGAGATGTGGTTCCCTGGCTGTATATGGGAATGTGTTTCTCCTCTTTTTGTTGGCATGTTGAAGATCACCATCGGTATTCTATGAATTATATGTATTTTGGTTCTCCAAAAGTGTGGTATGGAGTCCTGGCAGTGCAACTTGAGGATCTGCAAGTTCATTCTGAAGAAATTGCACCAGGGATGGTGCAAAATCTTGATGTGGGGGTCTGTAGATCCTCCTCCTCTCTCTCTTCCCCGCCATCTCTCTCTTTCCTCTCTCTTTCTTTCTCTCTCTCTCTCTCTTCTCTTTCGATTTCCCCCTCTCTCTCTATTTCCCTCTCTTTCTCTTTCTCTTCCTCTCTCTCCCTCTCTCTCTTTTCCCCCTCTCTCTCTATTTCCCTCTCTTTCCCGTTCCCCCTCTCTCTCTTCCCCTCTCACTATTTTTCCCTCTCTCTCTCAGTCCCTCTCTATCTCCCTCTCTTTCTCTCTCTTTCTCTCTCTTTCTCTCTCTTTCTCTCCCTCTCCTTCTCTCTCTCCATCTCTCTCTCCCTCTCTCTCTCTCTCTCTCTCTCTCTCTCTCTCTCTCTCTCTCTCTCTCTCTCTCTCTCTCTCTCTCTCTCTCTCTCTCTCTCTCTCTCTCTCTCTCTCTCTCTCTCTCTCTCTCTCTCCCCCTCCCTCTCTCCCCCCTCCTTCTCTGTCTTCCCCCGCACCCTTCCGCCTCCGCCCTCCGCCCACCTTCCCCGCCCAGTTCCCCCCGCAGCCCCCTCCACCTAGCCCCCGCCCCGCTCTGCCCAGTTCCCCCCGCAGCCCCCTCCACCTAGCCCCCGCCCCCCTCCGCCCAGTTCCCCCCGCAGCCCCCTCCACCTAGCCCCCGCCCCCCTCCGCCCAGTTCCCCCCGCAGCCCCCTCCACCTAGCCCCCGCCCCCCTCCGCCCAGTTCCCCCTGCAGCCCCCTGCACCTAGCCCCCACCCCCTTCCGCCCAGTTCCCCCCGCAGCCCCCTCCACCTAGCCCCCGCCCCCCTCCGCCCAGTTCTCCCCGCAGCCCCCTCCACCTAGCCCCCGCCCCCCTCCGCCCGGTTCCCCCCGCAGCCCCTTCCACCTAGCCCCCGCCCCCCTCCGCCCAATTCCCCCCGTAGCCCCCTCCACCTAGCCCCCGCCCCCCTCCGCCTAGCTCCCCCCCACCCCCTCCGCCATAACTCCGCCCCCGCCCTCCTCTCCTTCCGCCACCCGCAGCCCCCCCCACCTAGCTACCCACACCCCTCCGCCCTCCTCCACCACTTCTCCCACGCGTCCCCACTCTCCTCCACCCCCTGCCACACACACACACCCTCATGTATACACATGCACACATACACTCCCACACCCATGCACATACACGCACAATTATACATACACACATATGCATTCACATACACACACACCCGCACAATCACACACACACACCCACACACACACACCGAGACATACACTCACACACCCACACATGCACACACACACCCACATGCACACATACACACAGATACACTCATACATGCAGACATACACCCTCACATACACGCATATGTACACCCACTCACATACATACACCCACATCCTCAAATGCACACCCACACCTACCCCCTTCAATTACACATATGCACCCCCTTGCACGTACACACCCACCCACACACATACCTCCACACACACACACACACACACCATCACATACACACATGCACACCCACACATATGAAAGAAGATTGTCCACAAAAGGATATCTGTCGGAGCATGAAGTAACGGTGCAGACAGAGGAAAGACCAGTCATAAGAGGTCCACTGTTGCAAAGAAAACATGAGCGAAAAGCAGAGGTTTCCACACTCAGATAGTCAAGTGAAGGATTAACCTGGTTGGATATGACCAGAATTTGTTTTTCTAATATTCTGAAGGTTATGTGAAACAGCAAAACCACAAAATGAGAACCTCAGATGGCAAGTAAAAAGAAGAAAAGTTTGCAGGGTAAAAAGTAAAAGTGGATGAACAAATGTTGCCGCCAACCATTCACGGCGACTACCTATTTTTGTGGATCTAATTCAAATCAAGGGAATATTTGACCTACTCCTCCAATTTTGGGTGATGAAGCGGCGCGTGATCAATGGACGTGAAGATTCGGCAAGGCTCTTGGCCTATTGGGGCCTATAAAAACAATGGATTTGTGCTCATTTGGGGTACAAGTTTTAGAGATACAGTGGTTCGTGTATACGTGCAGAAGACCTCTCTTGCACTTGGTGGTTTCAAGTCTACTGTGGGAGCTACTTTGTCGTGTATACAGAGGGTAGGCTTCACAGTGAAGGGCTATGAGCACTATAGTGTAAGAGAGTAGCTTGGGGTTATTTTTTCTGTGAGTCAGTGTTGTTGATTAGGTTCTATCCTCTTGAGGAATTCTTTGTATTGTTCTGAGTTATTCTGCATATCATTGGCCCTTATGCTGATGGGAAGAATCTGTTGTATTGGAGTTATTTACTTTTAGGGTGACTTGTTAGCCCTAAGTTTACACTTTTGAGCATCATTCATCATCTGCCCAACTTTGTAATCATCTGATTTGAATCAAGCAGTGTACGGTCTTCCTTGGTCATATATTGTTCATATTTTCTGAAGTATGTACCACTCTGTGCAATCCGTGTTATCTACCTGCCCACAGAAATGTTAAAGGGTATATTTCCCTAAAGAGAACCCCCCTTGAGTAGGTTATGTATTGGACGTGTTTAGTTTTCATTCTCTACTTTTGTTAAAAGCGGATACCCCAGTACCTCTTCTACAAGTGCAGAGGTCTCAAAGCCCATAAAAAGGCTTGACTGCATGCATTTCCAACATCGAATCATTCAAAGATGTATTGCTTATGTTTTATAAGCCTCATGTTTTATGTTTTGGCATGTTTTTTATGTACATGCATGGATATATGATTGGAGTGCACACATCAAAGTTGATGATTTTTTAAAGTCTAAAATATGGATTAACTTAGTAGGTGTACAATTTTGATGGTTTGCAAGATACATAATTGCAGGAAGTACAAGGCTATGCAAGCAAAATGTGGTTGCTAGCATTTTATGTTTTGGCAAGTAATGGAGTTCATATTTGAACATATAGCTTGCATGCCATGGGCTTTCCAAGCCCTATGTCATAATTGATGGCCTATGTGCCATTGGCCCACAAGGTCTTATGATTTATATTATGGTGAAAATTCTTTGGAAGTCCTGTTCCTAGGGGAAATGCTATTGAAATTATTCCCATCTCATGCCATTGTATGCACATGTACCTTTAGGTAATAATTTTATGGCATACTAACATGTCTTCACTATGAAAATAAATAAGGTATAAGCATGCTCGTAAGCATGTACGTGATGGAGTTAGGGCTGTCAAAGTGTCTTAGATAAAGCAAGTTCATTAGTAAGCAGATTCTTGCACATAATCCTTATGGATTTAGACCATAGAATTGCTAAGGGAAATAAGATATACCTTCACCATTAGGAATTTGCACAAGAAATCCTATAGGCATTAGGAAGTTTCATAGATAATTATGCGAGATACATTTATGATCGTCAAGGTTTGCATACCTTCAAAATAGTCTCACAATATTAATAGGAGACTATGGGGGTATCATGAGTAATACCCAAAGAGTGACTTGTTTCAGTGATGCACATCACTTGAGTCAGTAGTGAAGCATTTTGGCTACACTACTAAGAAAACCAATTAGGTGGGATCATAGAGATGTGTTTCATGAGAGAGCATTGATGGGTGCTAATGTGATTTGGGTGATGGTTATGAAATGTGTTTTATGTTGAAAGTTTGGAACCATTTGATGGAAGTAACTATCAATCCCTTATTTATAAGGTCTTCAAAAGAAACCCAGTATAGCTCCAAGGTACATGAAATCCTTATATTCTAAAACTTTTATTTTTACTCAATCAATTTTTAGCAAGAAGATTCGTAGTTACTTCATTTCTTCAGATTCCTTTCTTATCAAAGCTTTAAGTAGTTACCCTAGGGATTCTGTAGGAATCTCCCTACTAACAAACTCTTAGAAGGCGTTTCAACTTCACCTTAGTACACTTAACCACTGTAACCATGGTTGCACACTACAGAATTGAAACTTATTTGAATTTAATAGTTTCCTTTTGAAAAGGAAAGTGTTACTATGATATATCTAACTTGGTGGTTGACAACCAAATTTAGGGATCCCAACTTTCTATAACCATAGCATGCACTAAAGTTGGTTTCTTAAGAATTTTACTACTTTGCTAAACGTATATTACCTAGAATATGCTTGTTTTCCTATTTGATGGATATGTCCTTCACCAAGAAAATATAATTAAAGACTATTCTAAGTTATCATCCCATGATGTTTGTTGAGTTTGACTAGAAAATTTTCATAACAGCATCTTACATTCACTTGTTCCAAAATCTCGTGAGTTTTCTTGTAAAAAAGAGGAGAATCTAGAAGTGCACAAGATTAGTAGCTTCATCAAGTGGACAATATATCTAAGAGAATAGGTAACCATCTACACAATATGATACGTTAGTTTGAGTTCCCGTGACCTACTGATCTTTAAGCTTTCCTCTCACATTTAAGGAGTTTCCTGGAATGTTCATAGAGGATGGAATTTATGTTAATAATCATCAGTGCTCAAAATATGCTAGCATTCTTTGCTAATTTAAAGGGAAAAGGATCATTTGATAGATCAAAGAGGAACCCAAAGAAGAAAAATCTCAAAGCATACTTTCGGAATGTAGGAAGGAAGAAGCAAAACTTTGGATGAAGGAAAAACCAAAATATTGTGTAAACATTCCAAAATTCTAACGTGCTTTAAATTAATTTGTCTCAGACTCTATGTTTCTGAAATGAAATTTGAAAGATCTATGAAATCAAGGTTTTAGTGTACTTTATCAATCCTCGGGAGACTCAAACAAATATCTTAGAGTTTCGATCCCCATGGGGACTCGTTATCACTTCAAGGATCATTGCAAGGCAAAAAAATACCTACCATCCAAAGTCTGATGTTCCCTACCATCCTTCATAAATCAGTGTGAGTAGAAAATCTGAAGTCCCATAAAACCATACTTTAAATTCTCATTAACATGTGGATGATATTTATCGAGCACCTTCTTATTCAAATCCTATAAAGGTATTTGAAGAAAGGGTATTAAATTTATCCTTTATGTTTTCCAAGTATTTGAAGAAAGGTTATTAAAGTGTCAAGTGCTTCCACGATCTTGTACTGGACATGTTCTTTGTTTTGGAAGCTTGAAACCATTTGATGGAAGTAACCATCAATCCGTCGTTTCTAAATTCTTCCAAAGAAACCCATTATAGTTCCTAGTTATATGAGTTCTTATATTATGGACCTTTTGGTTCTTACTCAACCAATTTGTAACAAGAAGAGTTGTTGTTACTTCATTCCTATAGATTCCTTTGTGATTGAAGGTTTAAGTAGCTACCCTAGAGATTTTGTAGGAATCTCTCTACTAATAAATTCTAAGAAACCATTTTTAATTCACCTTAAAGAAATACCTTTGAAGTTATGTTCTACCTTCGATTGACTTAGCCACCGTAACTATGCTTGCACACTACATAAGTGGACGTTTTTTGAAACTCATGCTTTCCTTTAGAGAAGTGGATATTTTTTTTATGATGCATCTAACTTGGTGGTTTACAAACAACTATAAGGATCCAAAACTTCTAAAACCATAGCATGCCATAAAGTTGCTTTCTTTACAACTTTAATACTTGGTTAAACATCTATTACCTGGAAGATGTTGGTTTTCCTATTTAATTGATATGTCCTTCGCCCAAAGACTATATTTAAGTAGAGTTCTTAATTACCATCAAATGATACTTGTCCACTTCATCTAGAAATGTTTCATAAGGGAAACTTTATTCACTTGTACTAGCATATTCACAAACTTCTGTTTCTTCTTGGGGAAGCTCATGGATTAATTGAGTTCAAATTCTTAGAAATTTTAACATTATGAAGACATAAGGTCATCGTTTCATATGGTAGGACAAATTTCTGAACTTATTGTCTAATTCGAAGGTCTTTTCCTTCACATTACTTTTGAAGGGCTCAATTCCTTAGGTACTTGTTTTAACGAAGAAGCAATTATTATGAGACCATAGTTGCACTCTTGTTACTCATGAGAAAATGGCTCATCTTTTAACTCTTTGCACCTCTTGAATAATCCGTGAAAGGATTCCTAAACGTTTGGACAAGGAGCTCAAGTTCTATTGGTTGATTTTTGTTCACTTCTAAAGTGGAAAACTTAGGAATGAGACGATTGATGCATAATTACCCATGTAAAATCCATCATAAACTCACATGTTCTAATGTACTATTCATTCATAACACTGATACTATTCTAGGCATCCTACTTACCTATCAGTGGTGCCATTCTAGTCATCGTACTTACGCATCACACCCTTATCTCGCAAAATCTCATTTACATTTCCCCGAATTTTCATTCAAGCACTGCTTTGAAAATGCATGATTCCATAATGTCATCATTACTCTACTTTTTGTTCATGATAATTTTTTACATTCCTACTATATGTATTCTCTCCATTTGTACTACCGCCATCCCTCTTGTTCAATTTCTTTCTTCTATACTCTCTAAGCTTTAAGTGAGGTTATCTATATTAAGTGCTTCTTGTTATATGTATAAAAAATTCATCTATATTAATTGTGTAACTTACGGATGACTTCATCTTAGTGGACTTTTAATCTTCCATTGTTTGTACTTTTTGAATTCACATTCACATAGTGGAGGTTAAAAATCTCAAGGACTATGGACTCATGTGAGTTAGTCGTTAACATTTGGGTAAGAACAAGACTAACCTTGAGCCTATCTCAACGCAACACCAAAGAAACTCAATAGTAATCGTTCACCTCGATTGAGAGCGTAGATGAGGTTGGAGGAGGAAGAAATATGAATTGCGTGCAATCAGTACACTTTTTTGCGATTAAAGTTTTAGTTTACCTCATCAAATAACGAGAATGCATAAAGGATGTATATATTATATCCCAAATATGAAACTAAGAGTGGCATTCGAATCCAAAATGTTGTGAAGTCTCTTGAAAATGAGAGGAGAATCTAGAAGTGCAGCAGCTTAAGATCTCCATCAAGTGTATATGTCTAAGAAAAGTGGTAACTATCTAGACATTATGAAAGATTGGTTTGATTTCACATTAGCTAGTCTTTAACCTCTTCTCTCACATCTCGAGTGTTTCATGCAATGTTCATAGGGTACCGAATTTATGTTAAGAGTCATCAACATCCAAAGTATGGAAGCTATCTTAGCTAATTTAAAGGGAAAAGGATCATTGGATAGAGCAAAGAGGAACCCAAAGAAGAAGCAAAACTTTCCAAGAAGAAAGAAGGAAAACTTTGTGTAACCAATCCGAACTACTAAGATGCTTTAAAGTGACTTATGTCAAACTCTATGTTCCTCAAACGTATCTCAAAGATCTATATGCTTGTTTTCCTATTTGACGAATATGTCCTTCGCCGGGGAAATATACTTTGGGAGTGTTCTAAGTTATCATCACATGATGATTGTTGAATTTAACTAGAAAATTGTCATAACGGCTTCTTACAATAACTTGTTACACCATTTTCATAATCTTCTATTAATTGAAGGGAAAGCTCATGGATTAACTGAAATCCAATTCTTAGAAAATTTTACATTTCCAAAAGATAAGTTCATCCTTTCATATGGGAGGAAAAATGTCGTAACGTATGCTCCAATTTGAAGGTGTTTTCGTTCGCAACTCGTTAGGTACTTGCTTTAACAAAGAAACAATTATTATGAGCCCATATTTGCACTCTTATTACTCAAATAGGATAGCATATATCTATTGAATGAAAACCAATTGAGCACTTCAAGCATTGACGTCCTCTCATTCACCCATCCAAGGCTGGCTTATACATAGGCTGGCTTATACAATCTATTTTGTAGTTCTCAACATAAGCTTTGGCTGTAGACATGGGATCACCTTTGCGTTTCCCCCGCATTTATGGTTCCGATGATGGTATTTATGGTTTTAGTAGGCACCGCTGACAGTGGAGGGAAACCAAAAGTTGACTATAAAACAAAAACCTCCTCTCCTCAATCAAGTCATGAAAACACAGCCTCCCCTCCCCAATCAAGTCACATCATAGTTACATAATAGTCACATAATAGTCATGTGAGGATCTGTATAGCAAGTGACCCACGTTTATGGAAAATGGCTACAAGTGAAAGGAGTAGGGTTTCGGAAAGCTTAAGCCTTGCTTGAATTTTATGTGAATGCTTAATTGCTAACAAACCATCCAAGACCTTCATGCTTTATTTTCAAAGGGAAAACAGATATATGTGGTTCTAGAAAAAAAAAGAACTCATTGATAATTTCCAAGCTTCTATGAGCTTGTTGAGGTAAGAGAATGGTTCAAATTCGCGTTTGAGGAGTAATAAAATCACCAAGCATGGTATCAACTTTTGAAAACATCATATCATTCATAATGAAGAAAATTCAATCACAACACTTTCATTCAATTCAATGTTAAATCAAAGTGCAGAGCTTCGTGCAGGAATATAGATCTTCCCAAAGTTATTTAATCAAATCAATTTGATTCATGCATTTAAGGAAATCATTTCTTTGCTAATTCAACATTCATACATTGTAATGTAGAGGGAATAAAATACTTGATCCTTCTATTTTAAAATAAAAAATATATGATGTAATGTAATGCAGAGGGAATAAAATACCTGATCCTTCTATTTTCTTCTTCAAGATGTGGATTTGGACACAAAACAAAGAAGTCGCAACGATTTGGATTTACCCACTGCGACCTGCAGGGAATTGAGGTGCTCAATCTCAACTCACTAACTAATGTAGTGTAGAAAGTACATTTCCAAACGGTGCGCATTATGTCTTAAGGCAATTACCTTCTCTTTGAAACATTATGCAGTAACAGAAGCGATGGCGAGGAGCTAGACACACAGAGATAATACGCGCTAATAGAACAGAGAATGTGCGCCTTATCATTATCAATAAGAGAATACATGTTCATATAGTAAGGCTGAAGGCATTGGTCATTACATGAAGTAGGTGACGACAGGGTTGGCGCATGGCCTTCCTAGAAAGGTGAGTGACAAAAGGCTGTTATCCAAGAAGAAAAGACTGCTGACACATACATAGAGACAAAGGTATTTTCAATTCCCCCCCTTTTTCCTAGCATAGGAAAACAGGTTATATCCCACATTGGGCATGTTACATTGGGCGTTACAATTAAGGTTACCATAATAGGTACCTAAAACATCGTTGTTGTTTTCATTGAAGAATCTGAAGTCTTCACGAGAAAGTTCGTCCTATTCTTGATCTCCTTTGGTCTCCTGAAGTAGTTGCTTTGTAAGTGTCCTCTCTTGCCACAAAAGATACATTTCTTCTTGCTTAAACAATCCTTGGCGTTATGATTAGTCCGTCCACATATGCTACACATTTTTAATGTAGCTAAAAGGATATCCCTAGGACAATCTGGTTTTTTGATCCTTTTCTCTTCTTGTTGCAAGGAGTTTATTACATCCTCTAAAGTTCGAATGAGATCTTTTCTTTAGACATTGAAGAGAATGCAATTGGGTTACTATACTTTTCATCCTGTTTACTAGGGAAGCTATATCCTCGTTCGGATTAAGGGAAAGCCCATACAATTGCATTTTCAAGGTCATTTTGGTGTGCTTTTCATGGGCACCAAAAATATTCTCCAATGTTTGCCAAGCTTCATATGCATTTTTTGCTTTGTCCACATAGTGTATATAAGTGTCGTCGAGTACGGTGATGATTATTCCGTAAGCTTGCTTTTCGGAAAGTTAATGTTTTGTCTTCATAAGGGCAAAAAACGGCCAAAAAGGGGCTATTTGCCAATGAGAGATTAAGGAAATTGACAAATAGAGTCTTTCCACGTGTACAAGAATATAACATTGCTGTCTTTTTTAATCGTATGAAGAATTTCTTTTCTTAATACAATTTTCTCTAAAAGCGGCGCTAAAGGGATGAAGAGTCTTGTATTCAGTGTACAATTTTTTGGTTTGATGCAAAAAAAGATACTTTGGCACACTACACAAAGCATATTCTCGAATTTCCAAGAAGGAATTGATTTTTGAAGATACGAAATATTTTTGGATTCACAAAATTTCATGATCATTCAGCGACAGGGTTTACATCAAATCAACTATTTCCACATGTAGAAAGCCTTTTTCTCTATAAATACTGCCAAAAGTTGTGAACTTCGGTTTCTCGCTTTGAACATTCTTCTTCTTCTAAGTTCAAATGGCTTCTTCTTCTTGTCGTCCTTCCAATCGTGTAACCTCATGTGAGGTTTACAATAGAAGAGAGGATTCTTTGTGGAAACCTCTTTCTGTGAAAGTAAATGAATGGGAAACTATGCTTCCTAGCTGTAGAGGTGCCCATAAAGTCAAGCATGCCAAAAGAGACAACACAAGAAACCACTGGAAGGGACGTATTCTCAGTTTCAAATTGAAGAGATGCGGTTGGTTTGCACGAGTACAACATGTGTACACTGCTAAGGATCTTGTTCTAGAAAACCATATGCAATTCCCTTCGTACTATAAGTGAAGTTTGAGAATGCTCTTCTATCATTCCAGTTGTTTTTCTATACTAAAACATATGTTTTTGTATTGTAGATATCTTTTCTTCCAATATTGTGGAATGGCAACCTAATGAATGTTTAATAGGAACATTTAGAGTTCTTCATAAGGAATATACAGAACTCATGTATGCAGACAAATCTGTTCAATTTTTCAATAGCATAGAGTTATTTGTCCATTATGCAGATTATCAAGTGCCATCAGGGAGGAGTTCTTACGAAAATCTTGTACATGTATCTGGTCCTTGCATCTCTTCATTAGATTGGGATGCTCCTGATCATTCAATAGTTTGATGTTTTCGATGTAAAATTAAATTTGACATCCAAAAAGCAATGTCAGCAGGCCGAATTTCGAGAAGGATAAAGATTCAATGGTTTTTGCCTATTCATGTCTTTGTATCATGCTTTAAAAACATGTTATTACAAAAAACAAAAACAATGTGGTTGAACAGGAGAGTCTCTATTTTAGAGATTGATGATGTTTTAGGTAGAGAATGGGATAGCAAAGAGGTTCAAAAGCTAGGTGACATTATTTTATGTAAAGTTAGTCCCAATTCGCTTTCAATTTCATATAAAATATATCGACAATCTCTGGTTCTAGGATATGACTATAGAAGGTGGAAAAAAAAGCTTGGACTTTGGATAGCCTTGGACTCAGAGGAGAGCTGTCTAGAATTTGAGTTAGAAGTATTGATTCATCGAGATTTTCAATCAAGGAAAATAATTATCACTGCAAATTGGAATCTCAGAAATGTAAGGGAGCTCCTAGAATACCTCGATGAGGTATCATCACAGTGTAGATTCTCAGTTGATGATGCAATAGTTAACATAAGATGAGAGAAATCATTATCTTGCATGAGTTGCCTGCCACCAAGGTTGATTAAATTCCAACCCTCAAGATTGTAACAAGTTAGCCCTGAGATTCTTACATAATGTATCTTCCTCTAATAGAAGCTTCTATTGATACTTCCATTGAATTTTCTTTGCAGGATGGTGAGTTATGAATTTAAAATGTCTAAATTCATATTTGCATTTTGTAATTTACTTTCAAGATTTTGATGATGCTCCTATTGTACATTGATAAGAATATAAACCAAGACATTCTAAGATATTTTTTAGGTCCTTTAATTCATATTTCCATTGATTTTTATTTGAAGGAGTGAATTGATGACTTCAATTATTCCCCTTCATCTAAACTCATCTTGGCATTTTTTTGTTTAATCTTAACATTTTGATGAGGTTCCCACTAAGAAATAATTATACAAGAACTTGCATAAGTTAATTCTAGATGAACAAGAGATCTATTATGGTCTATCAAAGGTGCACATTAGTCTCAATAAAATAATTTGACTCTATCCATCTTTTCTGCCCTCAAGAAATGCAAGAGAAAATATCATGGTTTACATAACAAGTAATACAAGAGAGGGTGGAGAACCTGGTGCAAATTCTAATCCAAGGTTTGATATTTCAAAATATGAAGAGCATGACTTAAGGCATAAAACAGAGGAGATGAGATTAGAGAAGACGACAGATGCAAGCGACTAGTGCAATCTGAACTTGTCGGATGGCCCTTATCGCTTAGATCGACCATGTTAGCAAACTACCGTGAGAGACTTCAACAACTAACCTTTTGTAAAGATTTCACTCATGAGTATAAAAACAACTAGAAAATCATCTCATGCAAGCTTGCTTAAAGGGGATCCTATGTTGAAATGGAAAATACGACCGATGCAAGCGATAGGGGCAATCCAAAATTCTCCGATTCCCCGTATCACTTGCATCAGTCGTGTCCTCTTAATTCTTTATATTCTTCTGTATCCTCTCCAATTTAAACTTTCCAACAGTAATCAAATAAGAAACCCACAATGCATTCATATTTGTGAGATCAACAAATTTAATTGGACCATGTAATGGACTTTTTTTTTTAACTATCAAGAGGTTCAATACAACTGTATATTTCTCAAGGCATATAAATATTGAAAAGGCAAATAAATATGGTTACAATGACCATCTTCCTGATGAAGATTGGCATAAGTACATACAATTTGTACATCAATAAATCTTCCAACTTGTGTTGGTTTTACATTTGATTTCAATCTAAGACTAAAAAATGATTCAACCCTTTCTATCATTTTTGGAGCCCTGTTTTCTCTGTTGTTGTTGTCCCTTTTTGGAGCTTTCAACCTTACTCTTTTTCTTGGTCCCATGCTTTAATGGTGAGTGAATAGGAAGCCCTTTCTTTTTATCTTTAGACTTTTATTTATCAGGTGGAGGGGGTGGAGGTGAGTCTGGATCATTGGGGCAGATTGCATGTTTCATGATGCCATCTATTGCGCTCTCTCTGATCAAGATGATCCATGCATCTGGGTAGTCTGACAAATTCAATTCAGGACTGTAAAACCTTCTTTCCAAGAATCTTACAGCATTTGCAATCACTCTCCAGCACATGATGTTGAGTCCCTCTACAATGGCACATGAATTTGTATGTATCCAAATTGCTTTTGTTCATTCAGTTTAGCAATTCTAGGAGAATTCTGATCAATATGCATCTTGAGAAGCTTTGGAGCATTGCATTGTAAAGTTATAATCAGAATGGATGGCATGGCCTTTAAATAGAGAACAACAAAATGTAAAGGAACTTACACTTTGCAATTCCCATGTTGTGATTAAAGAGAATTGAAGAAAAGAGCTTGATATGCATTGAAGTCAACAATAATCAAACTCCAATGGCCCCTGTCAATGAGTTGCATGTAAATATACTTTCTTAAAAGAAATAAATATCTTTCCAAAATGAAGATAAATACTTACTTTTCAATATACGGGTAGATAACACATTCTACCTCTTCTATAAAATCCTGTAGAAAGGACTTGGCATCTCCATGTTTATGCAAAAAACACTATGTCACGAGAGGATCTAAAATAAATACTTTTCTTTGAACAAACTTGCTCACATTATTGAAGGCGAAACCTAAAAATCAAGAAATAAAAATTCAATTAACTAGAAAATTAAGCAAAACAAGAGCACTTCAAGGCCTCTAGATATACCTGAGTGAAATGTTGACCACACTATTTGATATTTCAACATGAAGCTCCCTCAACATTTTGTTGTCTTCAGGTCTAATGTCAAGAAACCAATCTTTTTGCCATGGCATTGGAACATTTACTATTATCTGCCCATATCCTTTCTTAAGGAGCTTTTTATTTGCTTTTTATAACTTTTGAATCTGGGTTAAGATGATACTTTCCTTTGCAAATAATCCCTGCTTTTTCCTCTCCTCCTCACTATTTGCTTTAGTTCTAGTTTCATGATCATGAGTGACCTCAGGGTTGATCTCTTCAATGACAACTGTTGTTTTGGGTGCTTGAGCTGGAGGTATATTTAAAATATCCAAGAATGTTTTATCATGGTGATCAATAGGAACCAGAGATTTATCAAATTTATATCTTATTCTTGAAACAATAACATAATCCTTTGCCATTAGTGTTACCCTATGTGCATGAGCAGCACATAAATAGGCATCATTCATAAGATCAATAGCAAAGTCCTCTGCAACTTCTTGAAGGCATAGCAGTGCCTGATTTTGCCACCTCACATTGATAAAGGATGAGGTCTTCATCAAAGAATAGAGGTTGTTGAGATCTGCTTGACAACTCTCATAAATGGAAGTTCAGGGATCAACAATCCCACAGACGTTTGAGCTCTTCTAATTTCCCTCAAAGACTTTACATGGTATTTGACCCTTTTATTTGAAGGCTTGTCTGATACATTGCCTTCAACCTTCTGCGGATTTTGCTCCTGGACATTTTGCTCCTGAGCATTTTGTTCTTGGGCATTTTGGTCCTGACCCTCAGGGTACAACTTCCTTGCTGTCTTTTTGGTCCTAGCCATACTGTGCACAAAGTGAGAGTCTTTAGGCAAGGAAATAGGAAAGAAAGGAAACCTACTTTCAAAAATTTTGATCAAGGACTCTTTCAAATGTCAAAGAGACCATGGACCCAAGTGATAGGAGTCATCCAGAAATGCTCGGATGTCCCTGATCGCTTGCATCGGTCGTTCTTGAATTCATCATCAAATATCAATCAGTTCTAGTTCGAATATATGTTACAATGCAAATTAATCAAGTATCAGAAAGAAACAACATAATTTGCAAGCAATGATAAATTACTCTTTCCAGTGTCAGAGACACGACCGATCCAAGCAATAGGAGTCATCCAGAAATGCCCGGATATCCCTGATCGCTTGCATTGGTCGTCGTTGAATTCATCATCAAATATCAATCACTACTAGTTCAAATATATCTTACAATGCAAAATACTCAAGTGTCACTAAGAACAAACATGATTTGCAAGATATGATCAATGAATCTTTGCACTTGCAGAGACACGACCAATCCAAGCGATAAGAGTCGGCCGTGGTTTCCCGGATGGCCCTTATCGCTTGCATCAATCGTCCCTGAATTTAGACATAATACTCGAATCGCTTTTAAATATAGGTTACAATGCATAATACTCAAGCATACAAGGACTTGATGCCATTTTAGCACCACGACCGATCCAAGCAATTAGGGTTATCCAAAAATCTCGGATGTACCTGGATGGCTTCGATCGGTCGTATCCATATTACCTTTTGCAGAGAGCGCTCTCTATAGAAATTGTGAAGAAGCAGCTTGAAAACTTGGTGGCGATGGAACCTCAATGCTTGGAAAGTGCTGACAAAAAAAAAAAAAGAAATGAACATGGAAGCTTAAATAGGTCCTAGAACTTAGTTGACCATTGGTGCCATGTGGCATGCCACGATTGGTCCACATCATATAGCCGTTGTGAATTCCAATGTCCTTTGCCATGTGGCATAATTTGATTGGTCCATGTCATCCACCCGTTGAAACAAGCATTGTACCTCTGCCACGTGGCACTCAGTGATTGGTCCACGTCATTCAAAAGTTACTTCCTTCCTCCTTGCCTATAAATTGCAACTTCCTTCACAAATTCAAATTTTGAACCTTCAGCGAATTCGTCTCAATTACATGCATTTTTTGTTTTCACCCCCGACACGACCGATACAAGCGATCTTCCCCGTTTGACCAACGTTGACTCACTGTAGTCGCTTCCATCGGTTGTGTTCTCCTCATAAACATACAAGCGAAGCTGGAGGTTAGATGGAGGGAATTAATGAGATCCTTACTGTCTCTCCATCAGAGAAACTTCTTGATTTCATGGTTCAAGAGGGTTTAACAGTAGATTATTTTCTTGATGCAATGATATTATTCAACCCCAAAATTGATTTTGAAAAACTCCTAAAGAAATCAAAAAATTTTCTTAAGGATGAGTGGGAGACTTTCTTGGGGTTGATCAATGGAAACATCCTTTCTATTTCTCAGAAAACCTATGTCCATCCTCACATCTTTGGAAAGGATCCAATAGATAGGGAAAAGATCACAAGAAAATGCAAAAGGATTTCCCCTTTGCCAGGGAAGCTTGATTTATGCCCAAAGCATGAAAAGGACTGCTGCTTGCTCCCTTTAAACATTGCCTTCTTGATATAGCTTGATCACATCTCAGTTGAAAAGAAGGAAAATGTTCATGTTGAAGACGAGCCTTCCTTAGAGCTGACGCTTGAGGCAAGTTCAAAAATTATGAAAGGTGTCATGGAGATTGTTGGGGAGATCAATCTCCAAGCAGAAGAAGAGCAGGTCAAAGGTTTTTATGTGGCCACTTTTAAAGCAGAGACTGCAATAAGGGAGCCAACTGAAGAAGTTCAATTGTCTGAGAAGTCCCTACTTCTCCCAAATCTACCTTTTTACTTTATCTCCGAAAAAGATTTTATACCTCTTTTTTACATTCAAGAACTTTTCAATCTAAGGGAGGACTACTGCCTTGCAAATATAGCTGAGTCAGAAGAAGTTGCAAGGAGATTCATCAATAAGAAAGGAGAAAGAAAAGAAGAATTTTTGCGTCTTGATTTGGATTTGTCTAATAACACCGAGTCACAACAAAGGAGAACAAAGACATGTTCTCTATTCCTTTTTACCTAAAGACCATTATATCAAGCAATAAAGTGGGCATTTTACAATATCTAGAAAGCATCACTTGTTCTTGCTTGTAAATATTGTCACTAGAAGCTTGATCTCATATCCCAAGTAGTCAAGATAGATATAATAAAATTCTTGTTGCCATGAAAACTAGTTGTTCAGCATGATCAAGAATCCCACATCATGATCTTTGACAATAGATTAGAGTTGAAGGTACAAGTAAGAGTTCGGGAAGCTCCTTCATTACATCTATAACCTCAACAAGAACAGATTATAGCTGATTAAAAGTTACTCGAAAATTAGAGTACATGTGTTGCAAAAATCGAAACATTTTAACAAGCCAATTAAGATCATCCCCTTTGTATGGTTAAGATCCTCATTGAATGCCTGGCCATATTCACAGAATATGAAATACATTTCACAAAAGCATTCCCAAGAGAAGATAATAATCAACAAAATTATACTAAGAAACATTCACACATGAGCAGAGAAATGCTCAAGATAAATCAAGCTGAACACAAAGTGGAAGCAGAACTCGACATTATATTTCTATTAAAATGATTTTTTTACAATTCATGTGTTCTAGTATAAGAGTAATATAAATCTACAATAGAAGCTGATCATAGCTTTCCTCAGGCTCAAGGATATTGGGATCCTCTGGATTATTAGAACACATGCTGCCTCGCTTGCTCCAAGATTGGCTCTTCAAGGTCAGCCATGTCCCCCGGTTCATCTGCAAGTGGGGGAACAGGCTCCCTTGAAGTCGGTTGGAATCTCTCTGTGTCTGCAATGTGCTTCCTTCCAACCTCTTGGTCTTCATCTGGGCATTCATTCCGCCCATTGATTCTCATTCTAATGAAGCTCACTTGAGCATCATCCTTCTCCACAGCTATGCAGTGCCTGAACATCTTTAAGGAGCAAGCCAGAGTCGTTCCTGAAACAGCAGAAAACCACTTAGAGGCTTCAATCAACCATGACTAATTAAAATTGTGAAAATTGAAATTACCTGTGCCCGAAAAAAGGTCTAGGACCCAGTCATCATCATTGGAGAATAGCTGAAGCAATCTCATTATGAGCTTTTGTGGCTTCTGATAGGGGTTAGCCAATGTCATGTCCCCAGCTACATGAAGAAGTTTCTTGGTAACGGCTGGGAACATGAGCACATTTGAGATCCCATTCTCATTGCAATGCTCCCTGACTCTCCTTTTGCTTACTTCATCATAATAGCCAACTCTAATGCATTCAGTGGAGCTCACAAACCTATGCAAAGGAGTGTGATTTACATTTGTCTTCACCCTACAAACAAGAACTATGAGTCACAGAGAGCATCATTAAAGCCATGGAGATAGAAAGAAGATTACTTACCACGTGAGGCACTCCACAGCATGACATCTTGCCTTCAGAGCAGTTGAAACAGAGAAAGACTGGTCTCTACTATGGAAAATTACTATCCTCCAAAGAGGAGACATAGTCAACTTTGCAAAATCAGTGACCATCTTCCGAATGTGAGGATGTTTGAAGCGTTCATCATCATTAACGGATCCCAACATCCTAAATCCATAGGGTATGTCTGCTATGAGAAGGAAGAAATGTTTTCTAGGCACAACAGAACAAATATTATTTACATCACTACAGAATACATTGTAATATACAGGCCTAAGGGGGTCTAGGGGATTGGAGAAACATTTCAGACTAGGTTCATCATCAAAATCCATCTCCTTGGCTTTCAGTCTAGATTTCTCATGCCTTGCTCTTTGAATGTGAGCCAAGAATGCAGGGGGGCAATTATCTAGTAGCTTTGCAGACTTACTTTTCTTTGGTTTCTGCAGAAAAAAGTGGAAAGACAATTAAATCTGCTCTTCAATACAGCAAACAGAACATAAGGAACCGATGCTTGGCATCGATTTCGTGTGGGGGTAGATGCCAGGCATCGACTTTCTACTGAAATTAGATGCTTGGCATCGACTTTGGGACACAAGTCAATGCCTGGCATCGACTTATGCCATGAGGTCGATGCCAGGCATCGAGTTATGCTGCAAGTTGATGCGAGGCATCGAGTTATGCTGCAAGTCGATGCAAGGCATCGAGTTATGCCCCCAAGTCGATGCCAGGCATTGACTTTTGGCTGCAGCTCGATGCCAGGCATCGAATATAGCCGTAAGTCGATGCCAGGCATCGAATTCGTACTAAAAGCCTGGCATTAAATTGGTTAGGTGAATCAAGGCATCTAATCTAATGGTAAACCAGGCACAACCTCAGAAAGAGAACCTACCCAATCACGAAACAGGATGAAATATTCTGATAAAGCTTTGTAGGATGATGTGGTTGGATAGTCTGCTTGGACCTCTGTCCAAGAAAAGCAACCCAGCCTCTTCATCATCACCTCCTGAATCTTCATGTATACTTTAGGACTACAATCAAAGAAATAAAAAAGAGACTACGTTAGACCAGAAACATGGGAGGAGGGAAAGAGGATCTGAGAATAACATACATACTTATTGAGCTCAGTCACCATCTCCTCCAGGCTTAACTCCTTGGAGATTACCCTTGACAAAGTTGATATAATCAATGTATCATCCTTGATTCCTTGAAGGGCCCTCCATGGTGTCAGCTTCATGTCCTCAGGAGCCTCTTCAATTGAGAGGTCAACTTTCCTTCCCTTTCCCTTCAGATCAACCTGTGGGTCTGGCCTCGACTTTCGTTGCTTCTAGCCCTTGACCTCCTTGTTCTCCCACATTGTGAAAATTTTATCCTGTAGATCCCAGATCTCACCTCATTTGAATGCCAGTTGAAACCATGGATCATATTTCCTCAAAGCATCAGACTTTCTATTCTCATCCACTGCAATTCCAACCTCAATAAGGCATTGCTTTCGTAGATTGGGACGTATTCTTCCAGCTTCCTTCACAAGACAATCTTCATATTCATGGTGGAAGAATCGAATTCTCTCTATGGAGGACATTTTTTGCCTGTAGTCATTGTCATTGTTGTGATCCCAAGCAAGAAGCTTGGCTTCCTCAGTAGTAAGACCAGCATATATTTTACACTCTACATACCTAAAGAAAAATGTGGTAGGGTGCTCCTTCACTAGCTGTCTACAGGCCTCTGCAGAGTGTGAACCTCCAATCACATAAAAAGTATAATCCTCAAACAAACCCTCATTGAACTCGTCTACAGAGCTGCACTCATTCGGATCTACCATGACAAGGAATGGCACAACAGTAGCATGAGGATTTATTTTCATTTTCTTCTTAAGATTCTGCACGTGTAAATTGTGTGGCTCCCTGATCTCAAGGGGCCTCCTCCCTGTGACTGGATCTATTGGTGGCCTATGGATGATATTGATTGGCAGGTGGAACAACTGCCCCTTCTTAACTACCTTTCTTCTAGCTATGTTGTCCCTCATCTTGTTCTGCTCACTACCAAGAACACCCGAGGCAAGCTCTCCACCAGGTGCAACAATTATATCCTCAGAGCTAGAGCTTGAGTCAGAAGACTCCTCTTCTAAAATTCTCTTCTTTTTCTTTTGGAACTTTTTCTGCACGCTCTGCTTACCCCTTGCCTTTACAGGGGTTGTCATCTTCTGTTGTGTTGGCATGATGTTGCCCTGGATCCATGGCATCAAGTCCTTGATAAAATTGACTAAGTCCCTGCATATCTCAGCTAGCCCATCTGGAACACAGCACTCTGGGCACAAGAAATCCATCTTGCATATAACATTTCTTAAACCTTTCGATGTCTCTACCAAGAAAAGGAGGTTGTCAGAATCCTCATCTTCATAATCGATTTTGTACACAAGGCCATACTGAAAACCTTGTGTTGTCGTGATCTTTCCTCTCCCATATGCCCCTACGAACACAAGAAGGACTGCATTCTTTTCTTCAACATACTGAAGGCACCACTCCAGATTTGTCATGTCCCGTAGTAGACGATCTGTCCTTAAGACCTCAACGTCCCTCGACCTATCCTTCATAGTTGTATCATCCTGAGGAATTTTGATGCTACTTTGTCCACCAGAGGATATTCCTAGCGGGTTGCTGGCCTTCTCAGAGGATAAGGATGCGATAATTTTCTTTGGTTTTGCTTGGTGACCAATGCCTTTGTCACGTTTCTGATCACCAGAGCCCATGGTCACTCTCAGCTTCTTGAAGGGCCTCTCACTCTTGGACTATGCATCCCTGAAGGCGCTTGGAAATATCAGCTCATACGTAAATGTGGTTTTCAAAGGCCCAAGTGGATGCTAGGCATCGACTTTTTGGTTCAAGTCGATGCTAGGCATCGACTTTTAAGTGCAAGTCGATGCCAGGCATTGACTTTGTGTGCAAGTCGATGCACGGCATCTACTTGAGGGTGCAAGTCGATCCCACGCATCGACTTGGGGGTCCAACTCGATGCCAGGCATCGACTTTTAGGTTCAAGTCGATGTCGAGCATCGGCTTTTAAGTGCAAGTCGATGCTAGGCATCGACTTTTAGGTTCAAGTCAATGCCGGGCATTGACTTGCACACAAAGTCGATGCCTAGCATGGACTAGCACTTAAAAGTCGATGCCTGGCATCGACTTGAACCTAAAAGTCGATGCCTAGCATCGACTTGAACCCAAAAGTCGATGCCAGGCATCGACTTTGCATCCTAAAGTCGATGCCTGGCATCGACTTTCAGGGCAACTTTGATGCCAGGCAATTCAATGCCTCGCATCGACTTGCAGCCTCAAGTCGATGCATGGCATCGACTTGCACACAAAGTCGATGTCTGGCATCGACTCTTACGTGTAAGTCGATGCCAGGCATCGACTTGCACCCAAAAGTGGATGCCTGGCATCGACTTGAGGCCTCAAGTCGATGCCTCGCATCGACTTGCAGCCTCAAGTCGATGCCTGGCATCGACTTACACCTAAAAGTCGATGCTAGGCATCGAGCTGTACCCTTATTTGATCTATATTTTTAGAGCTAAGAAAAACAAAAACCTAGAAAGTAGACTCCTTACACAAACATACAAAGGGAATCTTTTAGGAATCTTTTTTTATGGTATGATTTTGTCTTACCTCTTGGTACTCTTGCCAACATTCTTCTTCTCCATCGGAGTTGCCTTGCTGGTAGGCTGAGCTCTGTGCTCCATGGCCGTCTGTGCTCTATTGCTCTCTCTTGCTCGTGGATTTTGAAAATGAGAATGATCTCCTCCTCTGCTATTTATAGGCAATTGGGTAACTTGAACCAGAGACTAACTGGATCTAACTGAATGAGTCCAGTTGCTAACTATATCTGTCAACTTATCTAACCAGGGAATACCACCCACACAAATGGGCTGTTTCAGAGCCACTTTAATGAAATATTCATAGAACCTTGCAACTATTTATATACATTTGCATGGAAATTACACTTCAATGGCAAGAGTATGGTATGTACATGAGGATGTCTAATCTCATGTAGAGATTTGTTCCTAGAATCTCTTGCTTGGGAGAAAATCAAGTCTAAGGTGTGTTGAATATGGGAGATTAATGACATCTTTATAGTGTTATCCTCCTCACTTTAGTTCATATTCACATTTATCTTGTAACACATTGTTGAAATGGAAAATCAATGTATGAATAAACATTCAAGTAAAGAACCTTGCAACTATTTATATACATTTGCATGGAAATTACACTTCAATGGCAAGAGTATGGTATCTACATGAGGATGTCTAATCTCATGTAGAGATTTGTTCTTAGAATCTCTTGCTTGGGAGAAAATCAAGTCTAAGTTGTGTTGAATATGGGAGATTAATGACATCTTTATAGTGTTATCCTCCTCACTTTAGTTCATTGTCACATTTATCTTGTAATACATTGTTGAAATGGAATATCAATGTATGAATCTATCATAAACATTCCGTGTACCTCTTTTACACATAATTCTTTTTTAATATACTTTATTCCGTGTACCTCTTTGAGATCTAGCCAAGACCACAATAAAACCTAATCCTTGAAATCTTATTTACCAAAGGTAAAATTTCTTCTTGTATAGTCTTCAATGGCACTACTCCAAACAATTTTAATATATAATCTAGTTGGAACTCAACTTGGATATATTTTGATTCACTCACAATGCTAAGTCTCAATGACTCATATCTAGTTAGAAATCAACTGTGTTTCTCATTTCAAAAGTGAATCAAATCTTTGGTTCCCTTATTAGTGTATATTTGAGTAATTAAGTGTTTTGATGTAATTTGATGTTTAATGTTATTTAATGTACTTTAATAAACTTTTGATTTCATATCTTCTTGATGTGACATTTGATGTGACATCTTCACTTGATCTCGGATTTCTACTTATTTAAAAAGGTCATTCATCTTCAGTCCTCTGTGAACTCAGTGAAGATGAGCTCAATCTTTTCAGTGGATGCTTGGGCATCAGCTTCCTCAGCTCATATTGATACAGTTTCGGATTCATTGTTCTCAGTTGACCCTTTCCACAGAAGTGATGATCCCTATGATTTAGAACGTGTTGATGATTCCATGTTTTCTGTTGAGTCATTTAAGTTATCCAATTCACAGTGCAATGCTACTCAACCAAATGCACCTCTTGATCTCCCATTTGATCCAACCATTGATCTCCCTTCTGACTCAAGTGCATGTGGAGCAACGGAAAAAAGCAAGCTCAATCTACGATTTAAAAGAAGGCCTCGTGAAGTAAGTCAAAAAAGATTTAAATTTCTTACTTCAGATAGACAGATTGCATTGGATATTGTGAAGCATTGTTGTGGTTTGAAATGTTTGTACAATTTAGGAATGAAGAAACTAAAGCACCTAAGAGAAAAATTCCTCCATTTAGATAGTGAAAGGCAGGATATATACCTTGTTTCTCGCATGCAAATGATTGAGGATAACATGTCAGTAACGTGTGTTGGTTTTGAATATTTCTTTAGTCAAGGGATGCGATGCTGTAGGGCTGCATTTAAAATTGCAATGGGTGTGGGAAATTTTGGAATACATAGGGTTCAACAAGGGCTTTTGAATGGGGATCTCATTTTGGATACGTTCCATGTTGGGACCAAAGGATCTGTTGGACGTCATGCAATGGATTGGATGATGAACTATTTTAGCTTGCATTGTGAGGTTATGCCTACAACTGGAAGGTTGCACTTGTCAGATAACTTTACTCGTCGAGAGGTATTTCAAATATATAGAGAAGACATGGAAAATAGAAATGAGAAGTATGTGTTGTATCGTCACTTTACTCGATTATGGAAGGAAGAGTTTAACAATGTTTCTATTCCTCGTAAAGTTAGAATGCGTGAATGTTCAGTTTGCGCCACTTTGAAAAACATGGAAAAAGGGGCTACAACACCACAGGAAAAGAATAATTTTAAAAACCTTCTTAACAACCATCGTGAGAGTCAAGCTTTAGAGAGAAAGAAAGCAATTCATCATCGAAGTAAAGCACTCAAAAATCCGGAGCGTTATATGTGTTTGTTGATCGATGGTATGGATAAAAAAAAAACTTGTTTGCCACATTTTTATCGCATCCCTAAGGACATTGGAGATGAAGTCCTTGTGCAAATGCATTTGGTTGGTGCTTCGGTATACAATGGAACTGTAATGTCCAAGGTTTTCTTCACATATCCGAATGTGCATAATGATCCAAACCTTACAGTTACTGTCATTCATCGTGTTTTGCAACCATGGAAGGGTCTTTTGCCACCAACTCTATATTTGCAACTAGATAATACTGCAAGAGAGAATAAAAATTCTACAGTCTTTGGATATTTAAGCATGCTTGTTGAAAAACAGGTATTTCAGAAGGTTAAGGTAAATTTCCTTCTGGTTGGCCACACTCATGATCACATTTATCAAATGTTCAGTACTTTCTCTAAGAAGTTGGCACGTAACAATGCTTTTACTCTTCCAATTTTATCTGAGCTGATTTCAGAAGCATATACTCCAAAACCAGAAGTTCAACACCTCACACAGATTTATGACTTTAAGCACTTTTGCTCAATGGGCCTTGATAACAGTGCTAAGGTTTTGGCTCCATTGCACAATATTAGTTTCAACCATGTATTCTTGATGAGGAGGGTTGATGAAATAACCCTTTTATTTGCAAAGCAGTATTCATCTTCTCTTGGGTGGGAGCCTAAAGAGGGATGCAGATTCTTATTGCAGGTGCCTAATTTGTCTACTGTAACAGTGTATGGTGCAGAACAATCACCATATGAAGATAAAAACAATACAGAAAGATGTGGAAATGTGGTTGATCAAAGTAAAAGCTGGATGCATGCACTCATTGAAAAGAAGAGACATATTGAGCGTGCAAAAAAGTATGCTGGAGATCAAGATGTATCTTGGTGGGAGGACTTTTTCAATCATCAAGAAGAGATTATACAGTATACAATTGCAGGTCACTGGCCAGTTGATGTTCCATTCACATGGGATTTTTGTACACAAAGATCCGTGAATGTGGCCCAAGCATGTAATGCACATGCACCTCAAAGTTTTATACATCCACCAGAAAGAAATATTTATGTAGGCCCAAGGATGACAAAACAGGCAGAAGCAAGATGGCAAGGAAATTTAATAGAGATAAATGTTGGAACACTTATTGCAGTTCTTGCTGATGGTGATGAGGCTACCAGACCATTTTGGATTGCAAAGGTTTTAGAGATAACTAAAGATATTGATCAGAGAAGAATAGAGGCTTTGATGGTGCATTGGTATTACACTAAAACTAGTAATGCATTCACAGGTAAATATAACTTAGAAATGGTGTGTGATACTAAACGAACAGGTTCAAAAAAGAAAAAGAATATTCGAAGCACATCCACTCTTAAAATGGATGATGTAGATATTCTTGTTTATGATTTTTCCTTGACAAAAAGAGGTCACTTGAGGAAAGCAACCATCAACATTTGGTATGTATGTGGATGAAGATAGAGCTCTTGTGGAAATAGAAGAAGAAGAAGAGAGCTCTCAACAATATGCGACTGAATCAAGTGCATCAGATGATGAGGGTGTAGACATAGATCGACAAAGTTGTGAGTTGCATTGAAGCTCTCAGACATTTTTCGTGCTTATGTAAATGCCTCGAAGTAGTGTGGTTAATGAAACCATGTTTTGTAGCAATTTTGAATAACAATCAGATATCCACCCATTAAAAATATGTCTAAAATGTTATTTTTATATAAGAACTATTTAGTTCTACATTCTTTATATAGATTTTAGACAGAAGATGAGTAGTTATGAAGAATGACATTTTGTGTGGAAGGAGCCTCTTCAGCCTCAGCTTTAGAAATCCATCCATTTGTGCATGGGCTTTGCATGCACTACAAGGAAGGGTACTTAGAATTTGCTCGCCCACTTATACCAAACATGCATTTGAGCGTCTTTAGGTATCCACTCAAATGCCATTCAACTTGAAAGTTCCCGTAGTCTTTGACATTCAACAATTCTCTTGCATGATGCTTTTGGATAACATTTGGAATGTTTGTCTGTGAGAATAACCATTTAAGTGTTTTATGGCTCTCAGATGGAACTTGAGCATAGCCAACCCACCATAACTCCATTTCTGATTGTACTTTGAGAGATGGAGTATCCAATTTCCCAAGCTTTGTTCATCAGTGCAATACTTATTCTCTCCATCTTTTGATGTTTTTTAAGCTCAGCTTCATCAAGTTTGATTACAAATTTCAATAGACCAAAACATTCATGTTCTTTTATATTATAGAACTGAACCATGTATGTTTGAAGTTTTATAATATCTATTCATATGTTGTTAAATGCATTGTAAGTGAAATGTAACTTTTGTTTTCCTACTTCGTAAGGAATGTTACCATGAATATGTTTATATTCACCAAATACTGATGTGATCTTCTTATTCAAGCAGAGCCGAAACTTTCCTACATGATGGGGTCTAGGCAATCCAAAACTTCTAACTTTGTTAAATTTTAAAAATTCACACCAAACTTTTGAAATTGCTCTATAACATTTCCTTATCACTCCGACACTATCACAAATCTTCTAAATTTGAGATGGTTCTAGTAACAAATTCATTTCTATCATGAGTTTTTGAAAAACAAAGCATTTCAAGCATGTATTTTCATTCAGTTTCAATAGTCTTCAAACATCATTTTGACTCAAAATTTCATTACAGAAATGTATGCGGTCAAAACTGCTCGACATATTGAAACCTAGCACATTTGTCACATGATTTCTAATAATTTTCATTCCTTTTTTTTTCTGGCCAGATTTTTTAGTTAAATCTAAAAAAGGTTTTATTCGTTTTGACTGCATTCTCAAACCTATAGGAGATTCTTTCATTTTATTAAAAGACTCTAACTGAGAAGATAAAGTGGATAATTTGTTTTCTAGCTCCCTCATATGTAAATCCTTCTGATGTAGTGTGTTTTGTAGATAGTGTATGTATGGTACATAATTCCTTGAAATATCTGAGAGCCTTGAACAATAGCCTCGTAAACCATGCTCACCATCTCCTACAAATCTAATCAGATCATGAAGGTTATGAAAAGGGGGATACCTTCCAGTTTGTGGATCAATTGGATAAAGAGATCCATCTGCCCATATGTCGATATGTTTCTTGCCTTCCTTTTGCAATCCATCCACTTTAGGAGGATTAAGAGCCCTTCGGAATACTTTTCTTGTCGTCGCATACTCCTGACTAACTTCAATGTTGATATGGAACTTTTCACAACGATTTCGATTGTTTGAAAGCCCAACGAGAGTATTTGGGTTAAGGTTTTCCATGGTCTGCTATGAAAAGTGATCGGCAAGTGTCTAAAATGACGTGAAAGAGAGAAACACGCCTACTTTGAGAACTAGAGTAAAAAAGTGCAAAATGTCATCAACACACATTATATAGGTCCGTGAACAAGAGGAAAATTCAAATTTTGATCAGCGCCCGATGAGCAGAAACTTTGAGGCGTAAGATATCACACAAATTTTTCATGATTATCATATGAGTTTCGCTCTCTTCAGAATTTGCATAAGATACGTTTTAAATGAACCTACACGAAATTTCTTAAAGGATTTGACAACTTTAATCCAGATTAAGCACAACTAACTGAAATCCTTAGACGGCCCTATTTGGGTTGTTTTTCGCCCTAATGTGGCCGCTTGAGTAAGCTCTTCTAATTCTCGTTTGGTTGGTCGAGCCTTGTTGGGGAAGCTCCATACACCTTTGCACATTAGAAATCCTTTCGTTTTCATTTGCCATGTGTGAAATTTTGTACCTGCAAACTTATCCACACCTTCGAAAGCCATACTTTGGGAAGGTATTACTGATTATTAATCAGGAGTGTCTAATCCCTTTATTTAAACAAGATAAGCAAAAACTATTTACAAATGGAGCTAGCTCAAACCTAGATGTCTAGGAATGATTACAAAACTATTAAAACTTTGATGAAAAGAGTTGTGTTCTTCGTTCTCTTTCTCTTTCAAAAAATTCTTGGTGCCTTTGAAGTCTAGAACGCTTATACACACTTAACCGCATGTGAACCCACTTTGAAAAAATAAACAACGATGCCGTTTTATCTTAATGCATGCATTGTACATTGAATAATGTAAACTTTATTCTTCTATTCTCTTTTTACTTGCCACACTCTAAAAACTACCAATTCGACCAAGTTTGCACGTTCATTATGTGAGTTCGCAAGCAAGAGCGTAGCGCATATATTATGTGGAGGCGCTTGGAGACTTTAGCCTGCGCGATAATGAAGTGGAGGGTCTTCAGCCTTCTGACGAATAGTGTTTTCTCGACCATTGTGAACATGCGTCGCCACACAAAGGGGGAGAGGTCGATATAAAATTTATGAGACGATCGCAGAGAATATTAAGCAATGCTCATGATGTTGTCTTTCCCAGTGAACTTGGCTTGAAAGTTTTCAGACCTCCTTCCTTCTAGCAGCACAGAGGATAGTGTCGCTAGCAGCAGTGATGTAGACAAACTTTTATCGAAAAGTTTAGTTCCTCCTTCAAGTTGGCTCCGGTAAACAGGTATTTGCAATTACCCAGATTCTCCTAGAGCAAATTGCACTTCCCGTTTCTTCTCACATGAACTCCGCGGCTGAAGCTTGCACTCCGATTCTTTTCCTAAACGTCCGTACTTCATCATATACATGGGGCTTGGTGCGCTCGAAGTTCAGACGAGTTGCACGAACTAACAGATGCGTCCATCACCCAGAAGCACCGCAAACACACTCCACAATAAAAGCTCAACTGCGAGAGAGACGCAACATGACTCAGGCTGAGGGCAATAGTAGAAGAACTTGCGGACGACGACACCGAAGGAGTCTAGGCAAGCACCAGCTGGTTCTAAGGAGTGGAGAGAGATCAGTGAGTAAAATTGCAAGAAGCCATAGCCGGAGGAGGGTCTAGAGACGAAGGAAAGATGTTATCCGGTGCCTGTTGTAGCTTCGAGGCCTGGGCAAGCAGCTTTACCCTGAATGAGGGAGCATGCTCTCAACTATCTCCTTGTTCACCTCATGCTCTGATACCACTTGACACATTATGCACTAACAGAAGCGATGGCGAGGAGCTAGACACACAGAGATCATATGCGCTAATAGAACAGAGAATGTGCGCATTATTATTATCAATAAGAGAATACATGTTTATATAGTAAGGCTGAAGGCATTGGTCATTAAATGAAGCAGGTGATGACAGGGATGGCACATGACCTTCCCGGAAAGGTGATTGATAAAAGGCTGTTATCTGAGAAGAACGGACTGCTGACACATACATAGAGACAAACTTAGTTTCACTCGTCATACACTGGTATGGAAACCACTATACTATGAATGAGGAAGAATTAGGATCTGTCTTTTTCTTACTTGGCAATTGTATGTAGTTAGAGGAAAAGCAATGCACAGAGCCCAAACCATAGACGTTGACAATACGCATAGTGAATTGAATAGTAGATAAGCAATCGAGTATGACAAAAGTCAAACCGAGTTATAGTCTCGGGGATTTGAGCAGAGAACTTCATTTACGTAGGGATGATGACATGTCATGAATATGAACTTTATGTATGTAGATCCGAAGAAATTTGAGCATAGAACTTCATCTAAGTCAAACGTTGAATATGATGTCTATGCAAGGATTCAAAAACAATAAGTCTGCATAATGAATAATGAAAGCGTGCAGAAGAAATTCTCTAGGCAAGGATTTATGAAGTGAGGGATCAGATCTTGTACCCTGAAATTTAGTTCTCAGGCTTGAATCATGTGCTACTTTTATGAGCTCTTGTTCACTATGAGGTAGGATCTTTACCCCCCCCCCCCTCCCCCCCCCCCCCACATAAGAGTGTGAAAGCTACTATTTGGATAGCATTTTTCACTTTTACGAAGGCTCATTGAGAATTTTTTGAAAGAGAACACGGGTGACGATCCTATGTGCTTCTAGTTTGTGGGACAGCGCGTTCACTCCCAAAGCAGTTTTGATGAGAGGAAAGGGCTTGAAATTACAACCGTTCCTTGAACTTCTCATTTCTCAACCATCAGTGCGTATTATATGTTCCAAAAGGTATAGGTTGATTCTCAAAACTCATTTTCCAATTGTTTTTATACTTTCCTGAAGCTTGAACTGTTGCCTTAGTTAATGTTCATAGAGTTTGGAAAAGAATTTTAAGGTGAAAACATGTATTTAGTGTGTCAGAAAGACGTAGTTGAGAAAACTTCACTATCTTTCATCGGATTCTTCTCACCAAAATCTACTTTTCAAAATTTTTTTCAATTTTCTAGTCTTGCTGTAGTTCCGACTGCACATACTATTCAACGAATTTTTTCGGATGGAAAAGATGCCCAGAGATGCTATAATTCCTCACATTTTCTCCTTCAATACAACAAAGGATATTGAGGATATAGTTAGAAATTTATCCTATGGCAAAAATTAGCCTCATGTTTCTTACCCATAAAAAACATAAAAATTTGAGCCTTATGAATAAGGGAGATTTGATTAATACTTTTCTTGACAAAGAATGTTATATTCTAGATTCCATATGTGCGTAGCATAAGTACTCTTGAATATATCTAGGAGTGCCAGAACATAGTTATATTCCAGAGAGTTCATACGAGGTACCCACTCATGATAGCCAAATGAGTAGAGGGACCTTAGAGAGAACTCTAGATGGTGACCAAGCAAGGGCTATAAATAGGTTGGTAGGTGAGTTCGAGGCATGTTATTCTGTGGAATATAACAATGAACAAAAATTTGAAGGAACATTTGATTTCTATAGATAAATTCTTGCAAGATAGTGTATTTTTGCAAAGTTTTTTTAACAATCTTGGAGAATCATATTAGATCTCTTTCTTCTACTATTGAATTGATGTTGAAAGGAAATACAAAATCCTTAACATTTTCAGTATATATTTATTTTGAAACTACCATGACTTCATGCCTTTTATTGATGAATTCTTTTTGCATGAAGGGATGTATCCATTGAGAGAAAGTCCGAAGTGTTTATGTGATCTATAAAATTTATGGTTATGGCTGAAAATCATTCAACATGATAAACGGTCATGCTCTGTTCTCATCAAGTAGGAAGCGGGGGGAGGGGCAAATACATGTCTTCTTGTTTGAATCCATTTTTAATTGAGCATGGGATAAACGTTAGTATACAGTGCCACATACACCTCAATAAGACGGATTTTTGGAAACAAGGCATAGATCTTTTGTGGAAATGGCAAGGTTTATCGTCAAAGGGCAGGCTTTACCATAGAGCTTCTCGCTTAACACTGCTATGTGTGAAGCATATGTTGGGTATAGGTTATAAAGCAAAGCCTATCATCTATATTTTCCCCAAATTAAATGCATTTGTTTAGCAATGATGTTGTTTTTGTTAAACATGCAGTTCATCCATTACTTTGTTGCCTGTTTCTACAGGTGCACAATCAAGTGCTGATCCAAGTGAGACAATTTCTTAGCCTTAATAGGTTCCACATGATGTGCAGAGCAATCCATATCTTGTGTAGATTTACACATAGCTTCTTGGAAGTTTAATATAAGTTTACCGCAAAGACATCTTTGAACGATTCCAAGAGTTGAATGATACATATGTTTATGATTGCACTACAAAGATAAGAATACTCATACTTTACTGTTCTCTTATTCTCGTTTCCTAACGCTTTTGTCTACAGTTGACGTATTCTTTCAATGTGCACACCTTTGTTTTCAAGACATAAATAGCCTATGCCATGATGGTGCATTTGTGGAGGACAATGAAAACAATGAACAATTGTGCATGTGCATGTGTGTGTATATGAAACAATGCCCATCTCCTCTGACGCCCTTGTTCCCTTGACTAAATACGATTCTCGAGAGAGGAATTGTGCGGCTGCTCACCTCATAGTACAAATAAAATGTTCAAGGTAGGTGTTTTTCACCAATTCATGTACTAAATTTCAAGGAATGACACAATACAAAAACAATCACGCATCAGGTAAATACAATTCAATTTAATAATACACTACATTGTCATTTACAACACTATAGAGTTTATGGACATCCTATCTTAAAGTGATACCTATCTCCATAGTAGCGGGAAAAAAAGGTCCTTCAAGTATAAAAAAAATCTAGACATTTGTTCTACCATATTCAAGGACTAATATATCTTTGGAGAAGGTAAAATTTTCTAAGACTTGGATCTTGTTGTATAACTATGGGTCCAAGCGGAAAAACACATGGGTTTTGAGGGTCCGCAATCACTTGGAGAACCCTTCGAGGTCATCCCTATTCTTTTAATCTTTGGGATATTTGTATTTATTTACTCACAATTGAAAGGTTTTGAACCTTAAAATTAATATTTCCTAACGATATGGTATTTAACCTTAGGGAAACCTCTCAAGTCTTTGCACTTCCATGTATAAGCTAGGGTGTATACAAACAAAGAGAGTGTGCACAAACTATGAGTGCACACTCCCCTAACTCTTTTATAAGTTTAGGGATGAAGTAACTCACGCAAAGAGAAGGGAAGAGGTGGACCTCCAAAATTATTGATGTTTGAAGTTCAGTCATAACTAGTCGACGTGAAAAATGTTAGGGTGCGTGTCTCGGCCACACAAAACACAACTGAATGTCTTGTTTACAATGCTCTCTCTCTCTCTCTCCGAGCATACGGTGCTTGAAAAGGATAGAGTGTCCCGTGCTCGAAAGAGTTAGAGAATACTGAGATCTTAGTTTCAATAATGTGCACTGAGAATCCCTACAAAAATTTATTTCTACGTTCTATTGTTAAGTTGTGGCTATAGGCATGGGATTCTTTTATGCTTATAGTCGACTACGGCACATGAAGTGCACTGAACATGCATGGGTAGTGTAGTGAAGTCCAGTGCGATGATGGAAGTAGTGTTAGCAATGACTCTATAGTTCTGAATGAAGACATAGAATTTATAGTTTCAAGGAGAAAAACTCTTCAAAATGGAATCAAAAAATACAAAAACTTGTCAAGAATTGGTACAATTACGTAAATAGAAACTTCGGAGTTAGAGATGGGGTAAAGGAACAATTTTAAGATGTTGACCAAAGGCCATAGTTCTGTAAGAAAAGTGAAAGTGTGAGTCAAAAGTTGAAATTACAAGTAGATAGTTTGCAATAATTAAGTTCACAATGACTTTAATGGAGTTTAGCCCATGCACCGATTCCCCTCTCTTTAGATATCGTCAAATATAGAATTGTGTTCTCATTAAGTGGAAAATCAAAGAAATAAAGACCATGATCGATGAAGATGAACATAGAGCATGTGGGATTACTCCACATACTATACCTAAACACATTTTTGAGGATGAAAATGTCAAAGGGTGGAAGAATCTTGTATAAACATGGGTCCAACTGGCAAGACATGAGTTTTAAGGACCTAAAGTCATTTGGAAAACCATTTGAGTTTCTTAAGAAGCCCTTCAAAAAGAGTCTCCAGACTATTGTTTGAATACCTAACCGATTTGGATTTCTTTACTACCAATCAAAGGTTTTTCACCCTGAGCATTGATATTTCCTAATAGTATTGTATCTACCCTTAAGGAGGTCGTTCAAGCCTTTAGTAATCAATGTTATGGAATGCTATGGATATAGAAATTTGGGATCCCTAAAGTATCTTGTAAACCAAAAAGTTAGATAACTCATTCCAACATACTCCACTTTTGCAAAGGAAGTATGAAAGTCCAAAAATTTTAATGTTCTAATCAAGTTGCGTGGAGCCATGATTAGGGTGGTTAAGATTATGGAACATAAAAACATAAGCTTAATAGTTTTTTTAAAGGTGAAATCCAAAGGTATGAGTGTTTCCCTAGAGTTAATTGGTAGAGAGCTTCCTATGAAACCTCTAGGAAGGCTAGTTAAATTATCTATTAATCATTAAAAATTGTAATGCATTACTTCAAGTTCTGACTCTAAGATTTTTATGAAATGTTATACCTAAAACTCATAACCATCAACTATCATACATACAGTTACGAAAAAGCTTTGATTTCTTCACACTTTGAGAATGGACTCATTTAGTTCTACACAGATGTTGATTTCCTATTATGGAACATGTATGCAAAATGTAATGGCTTGATTTTGCTCATAACCATAGAAAGATCTCTGAGAGTGAATGATCTTTCTTCACAACCGCTCATCGTGATTAACTTGGCAGCCTTCAAACACATTTAGGACTTACATTTGAGAAGATGAAATTCTCAATATAAGAATTGACTTGTACAAAATCTTGTTTTATGTATTTATTGCTTAAACTCAAAAATTTGAGCTTTCTTCAACTATTTTGGATCCAATTTCTAAGAATATGTTAGACATGTGAATTTGTTCCTTCAAATAGGCATGATTTTGAATGTCCAAGTTTCATGATATTTTTTGTCTTCCTTCGCTTATTTACTCATTAATACTCCTCATATAATTCATGAGTTAATGCTCAATTAGCGATGGAGCCCCCAAAACCTCCCCCTCAATTAGTAATTAACATTACCTAAGTCCTCATATGTTCTTCTTCTCATTTAGTCATGCCATTTGTTTGAATGCAAGACTAGTGGAAAAGGGGTTTGCTCAAAATCATATAGTGGACTATGAAAAAACCTTTTCACCTCTGGAAAAGATGCCAACAATGAGGCTTTGGTAAGTATTGTTGCTTTTAAGAATTGGAATCCATATCACTTAGATCTCAAGAATGCATTCTTAAATGGATCCATATCAGAAGAAATGTATATCACATAACCACCAAGATTTGAAGATAAAAATACATCATGTTATATATGCAAGCTAAGGAAGGCACCCTATCGCCTAAAGCAAGCTCTTAGAGCTTGGAACCATAGGCTTGTTACCTATTTGCAGGATCAGAGCTTTGTGGCTAGCAAGGTAGACTCTTCTTTATTTATAAAGAAGACCAACTTAGAAGGTATCTACTTATGTGTCTTTGTGGATAACATTATCATTAAAAGAAATGATGCTAATGGTATCAAGCAGATTAAGGCTCAACTAACAGAAGAGTTTAAAATTAGTGATTTTGGGTTGTTAACATATTCTCTTGGCTTAGAGCTTATGTATATAGAGTGTGGCATGTTCATTAATTAGAGAAAATATATCCATGATACGTTGGTAAAATTCAACATGGAGAATACAAAAATTGCAAGTCCACCCATGGAACTCATCCATAAGCTTAGTTCTCTTAATGGAGAACTCATAAAGGATGATACAGGTTACCGAAAGCTTGTAGGAAGTCGCAATTATGCTACCCTAACAAGAGTAGACATTGCTTATGGAGTATGTACATTGAGTCAATTTATGCATGCACCAAGGAAGCCTCACACCGAAGCTTCCAAAAGGGTTCTTAAATATTTAAAGGGTACCATGAATGAAGGGTTGTTTTATCCCTCCACTTCTGACTTAGACATAAAGATGTATTCTAATGCAGATTGGTTTGGCTCCAAGGATGATAGGAGGAGCACTTCAAGGTACCTATGCGGGTTCAAAGCTTATATCATGGTCATCAAAGAAGCAAACAAATGTGGCATTATCATCTACAGAAGCAGAATACATAAGTTTGGAAAATGCAAATCAAGAAGCTACGTGTAAGCAACTCTATGCACATTTGGGGTTACACGCTTACACTCCAATAATCTTTGGAGACAACACTAGTTCACTTCATTTGGTTGCTAATCATGTATATCATGCCACAACTAAGCACATTGGAGTGCACTATCATTATCTAAGGGAGAAATTGCTAAGCAAGGATATTCAACTATGCTATGTATCAACTCATTTACAATGTGCACATATACTCACAAAGTCTTTGGATGGAACCAAGATGAACAGATTCAAATTGATAATTGGTTTATAGGAGATAAAGAAAGAATGAAGACCAAGCATGTTAGGCTTGAGGGGGAGCTGTTGGTGTGATTATAACAAGCCCACATGCATGGTTAATCCACACATCTCTTATAGAACCTTATGTGATCAACCCCTTGTAAAAACCATTCAGATTTACTTTTGTAAAAGTATCCTACAGCCACGAGGAAGTTAGAAAGCATCAAATGTCAAAGTTCTTGCTTGTTGATTGATGAGAAAATACATCCTATACTTTCGGATTCACGTTTAGGTAGAACTCTTTGAATTTGAATTCAAATATTGGCTCCAATTCCAACTATAAAAAGAGGATGATGTGACCCGTGTGATATCTCGACTCCATGAGATCACTTTGATTGGAATCTATTGTGAATTGAGAGCTCATTTCATAGGTCATTCACATCTCAAACATTGTGCAATATATGATTGCCAATGACATTGTATTTCTATAGTATTTAATATACATATTATCATTACATTCTCATTTCACTTCTATGTTATGATTACATCAAAATAGTGACTTTCTAAGAGCTTGTTCTCAGTGTGTGATTGATCATTTGTTATGATTTAAAGCATGATAGATTCATCATACTATCTAGTATATGAATACAAAGTCTCATTATGATTGCTTCTCTTGATCACGAGATATTAACACATCTCTACTCTCTATTCTGTTGACTGTTACATCCCATAATTGTCGGGAAGGTTCTGTGATTCGATAAACATCTTTCTCAGTGTGTAGTTGTCAATTTTTATGAAATAACTCATGATTGGTAGATATCTAAGCTAATTAGATATCCCCAAAAGAAATTAAGCTAATTGCTGCTATGCTCAAAGAAGTCTTCAAAACTTTGAACAAGTGTATAGACAAGAATAGCAAGTTTCTTAGCCTTAGATAAGTTACTACTTATCTGTTTTGATCCATGATTAGTGGATCATATTCCAAGAAACATAGGTGATTATTTATGATGGTTAGCTAGATAAAGAACCTCACTATACTCTCCAGCAATCATTCTTGGGAGGCATGAAGCAAGATCAAGCAACACCACTTCATCTCTGAGGACTATCCACCATCTCCTCCAACATAAATGTGGTTGGGCAGCCAAACCAAAGAGTAGATATATGTGTGTGTAATGGTAGGCCATGCTCGACAAACTCATCTTGTGAGGGATCTCGAGAAAAAGAATGCTTTATATCATATTGGTATCAGAGCAAGCAACATGCACTAGGCATCTCAAACAAAAGCTGCTAGGAGAAGAGCTCAATGGCTTAATCAAGAGGCCATCATGTTCTTGTGTGAAGAATTCAATTTCTTTTATACTGTATGAGTAGTAACATGGAACACACTTCACAACAGGCACATGCGCTTGAGCAACGTTTGATCATTGCTTAGTAATATATACATGCACGTAAAGCATACCTTGAAGCCAATAGTGTCAACGGCCTCACTTGCTATATACAAGCAGGGTTGCTAAAGCAAATAGAAGCAGGAGAAGGATATTCGGGCATGAGGAGTTTTCATGAGGTTGGCCAATGAGGATTTTGCTCTCATGTTTTGGTGAGATTTTTGAGCGAATTTCCATGGCATATAGAGTTGTAAAGATTAAGGTCAATAAGAAGATACTACATCAAAGAACATGTACAAGACATTTATGCTATTTTAAGGAGTTAATCATATTAACTCTCTATTTTTGGCAAACGAAAGGATGAGATTTAGGCAAAGATCTTTGAGGGAAAATTATGTGCATGGGGATTTTGGTATATATGCTCTCATCTACAGTGAAGGATTCCCTCGAAATGCCAGAAATAATAGGCTTTAGGTTTCTCCACAATAGCCCTCTTGCATGATTTTTTCATATATTTAGGGTGCTATTTTGATTCATAGCCATTGTAGGAAGGGAAAAGGAGGATGGATTTTCCATAAATTGGTGGGAAAAATCATGCATGCATATAGTATTAAGCATGGAATTCCATTTGCAGGCAAGAAACCCGAAAAATGGCCCACTAATATGGGAGTTTGAGGCTCCACATGACCCCCTTTCATCATTGTTTGAGAAAAATTCGGGCACCTAGATTTAATAAATTGCCATTTTGGAAGAGGGAAATAGAGCTTCTCTAGGTATGAATGGATGGGAAAAAGAATACATAATGAGATTTTATTATATGGAATTCCATATGGAATTATTAGATTCATGAAAATCATTAGTTAAGGAGGTACTTTACAACCTCAAAGATCCCCTTTCCATACTTTTTGGACAAAAATTTAGGTGCTAATTTTAGCAAATCTCCACTTTTGGGAGCAAGAAAACAAAATCATTTAAGAGGCCTCCTATGGAATAGGGCATACATACATGAATCATGGTGTATATATTACCATACCAATTTATAAAATCCAAGAAAAATCCACATTAGGAATGGGTTAGAAGCATGTTAAAGTATCCCATTTAAGTTTTTTGCATCAAAGTATATATATATATATATATATATATATATATATATATATATATATATATATATATATAAACTTCTTTTGTGTTTTCCTTAGCAACAAATTAGCATTCAATAAGAAACGATTGGGAAATGTGAGACTACACAAAAGCATCTTTGTATATTAGTTTTTGAAGTTATCAAGAGAATTTTAGATTTTGTTTTTAGAAGAATGCTTTTAGGCACTTCAAAATTCACATTTCCACACTTTTGTCCAGCACCACCGGTCTACTAGTTTGGCATGTCATGTTTGGTGAGGCCATATCTTGAGCTAGAGAACATCAAATTGGACATGCTATGGCTCCTTTTGAAGAGCACACATCAAGTTTGTTTTATTAAAAGAATTTTTGGAAATAATGTATTCTTCTAGCTCTAGTGTGCAATTTCTCAATATTATTTGACAACCACCTTCAGGGAGCCATATCTTGCAAACCAAAAAGGTGATTGAAGTAATTTCTCTTTGAGGCTCTTGCATTGTGGTCAGTTTCAGATATAAAATTTTCTTTTCAAGTCAAGAAATGGATAACATATGTAATATTTGGTATATTTGCATTATTTTTTCAATCATTTGACCATGGTTCATGTCTTGGGAAGTGATTGGATACCATCAAAACTTCAAAGTTTCTTATAGGATCTGGAAAGGAAAGTGTAGAGGTCTCAAAGCTCATGAAAAAGGCTTGAATGCATGCATTTCCAACATCAAATCATTCAAAGATGCATTGCTTCTGTTTTATAAGCCTCATGTTTTATGTTTTGGCATGTTTTTTATGTACATACATGGATATATGATTGCAGTGCACAAATCAAAGTTGGTCATTGTTTTTAGTCTAAAATATGGATTAATTTACTAGGTGTACAATTTTGATGGTTTGCAAGATAGATAATTGTAGGAAGTACAAGGCTATGCAAGAAAAATATGGTTGCTAGCATTTTATGTTTTGGCAAGTTCTAGAGTTTGTATTTGTGCATAAACCTTGCATACCATGGGCTTTCAAATCCCTATGTCATAATTGACGGCCTATTTACCATTGTCCTGCAAGTTCTTATGATTTATGTTATGGTGAAAATTCTTTGGAAGTCCTTTTCCTTGGGAACATGTTATCGAAATTATTCCCATCTCATGCCATTATATGAACACGTACCTTTAGGTAAGAATTTTATGGCATACTAACATGTCTTCACTACAAAAATCAATAAGGTATAACCATGCTTGTAAGCATGTACTTGATGGACTACGATTATCAAAGTTTCTTAGATAAAGCAAGTTCATTAGTAAGTAGATCCCTGCACATAATCCTTATGGATTTAGACCATAGAATTGGTAAAGGGAAGGAGATATACCTTCACCATCAGGAATGTGCACAAGAAATCCTGTAGGCATTAGGAAGTTTCATAGAGAATTATGGGAGATACATTTATGATCATCAAGGTTCACATACCTTCAAAATAGTCTCACAATATGAATAGGAGACTATGGGGTATCGTGAGTAATAGCAAAGAGTGACTAGTTTCAGTGATGCACATCACTTGAGTCAGTAGTGAAGCATTTTTGCTACACTAGTAAGGAATCCAATTAGCTGATATTATAGAGATGTGTTTCATGAGAGAGAATTGATGGCTGCTAATGTGATTCAAGTGATGGTTATGAAATGTATTTTATTTTGGAAGTTTGGAAGGTCTTCAAAAGAAACCCAGTATAGCTCCAAGTTACATGAAGTCCTTATAATCTAAAACTTTTTTTTGTTACTCAAAAAATTTTTGGCAAGAAGAGTTGTAGTTACTTCATTTCCTTAGATTCCTTTCTCATCAAAGCTTTAAGTAGTTACCCTAGGGATTTTGCAAGAATCTCTCTACTTATGGACTCTCATAAAGCATTTCAACTTCACGTTAAAGAAATCCTTCTAGGTTATCTTCTTCGTTTAGTACACTTAACCACCGTACCCATGGTTGCACACTACATAATTGAAACATATTTAAATTTAATAGTTTCCTTTTGAAAAGGAAAGTGTTACTTTGATATATCTAACTTGGTGTTTTGAAATCAAATTTAGGGATCCCAACTTTTTATAACCATAGCATGCAGTAAAGTTGGTTTCTTAACAATTTTACTACTTGGTCAAACATATATTACCTAGAATATGCTTGTTTTCCTATTTGATGGATATGTCCTTCACCAAGAAAATATACTTAAAAACTGCTCTAAGTTATCATCCCATGATGTTTGTTGAGTTTAACTAGAAAATTTACATGACGGCATATTACATTCACTTGTTCTACCATTTTCACAAACTTCTATTAGTTGAAGGCTAATCTCCTTGATTAATTCAGATGCAATCCTTAGAAGTTTTTACACTTCCAAAAGATAATTTCATCATTTCATATGGGACAAAAAATGTCTTAACAAACTGTCCAAATTTAAGGAGTTTTCTTTCGTACCACGTTGGAAGGACTCAACTCCTTAGGTAGTTGCTTTAACAAAGAAAGAATTATTATGAGCTCCTACTTGCACTCTTATTACTCATGAGCAAAGGACCCATCTTTGAATTCTTTGCACCTCTGGAATAATCCTTGAAAGGAGCCCTAAACTTCTAAACAAGAGTCTAAACTTCTATCAGCTGATTTGTGTTCACTACTAAATTAGCAAACTTAGGAATGAGACCATTGATGCACAATTACCCGTGTAAAAACCATCATAACATGCACATGTTCAAATGTACCATTCATAGATGACTTTGTCAGTACTCTTGAAATCAAGATCTTAGTATATTTTATTAATCCTTGGGAGAATCAAACTAATTTTTCAGAAATCGTTTTGCAAAACCGCATTTACAGTTTTCCAAATTTTCAATTCAGCACTTCTTTGAAAATGCAGGAGTACATAATTTCGTCTCTACTTTATTTGTTCATGATACGTTTTTCAATTCCTACTATATATAATCTCTCCACTTCTACTATGGCCATTCCTCTTCTTCAATTACTTTGCTATATACGATCGAAGCTTTGAGGGGGCTTATAGTTATTGACAACTTCTTGTTAGATGTATACAACCTTGTTCTATATTAGTTGTGTAGCTTACGGATGACTTCATCTTTCACATCCACTAGTGTACTCCTCACGATAACATCTTGCTAAGAACATGAGTAACCGCGAGCTTATTTCAACACAACACCCAAGAAACTCAATAGTAATGGTTCACCTCAATTGAGAGCTTATATGAGGTTGGAGAAGGTGGAAAACATATGAATTACATGCAAGTGGTACGATTGTGAGTGATTCGATTCTAAGTTTATTTCATCGGAGAACGAAATTGTAAAAAGGATGCACATATTGTATCCCAAATTTAAAACTAAGAGCCACATCCAAATCCAAAATCTCGTGAATTTTCTTGGAAACAAGAGGCGAATCTAGAAGTGCACAGGCTTAGTAGCTTCATCAAGTGGATTATATGCCTAAGAGAATAGGTAACCATCTACATAATATGATACGTTAGTGTGAGTTCCCATGACCTAGTGATCTTGAAACATTCCTCTCACATTTAAGGAGTTTCGTGCAATGTTCATAGAGGATGGAATTTATGTTAAGAAACATCAGTGCTCAAAATATGCTAGCATTGTTTGCTAATGTATGTCACAAAGAAAACCATTATAATTCCTAGTTATATGAATTCCTTATATTATGGACCTTTTGGTTCTTACTCAACCAATTAGTAACAAGAAGAGTTGTAGTTACTTCATTTCTATAGATTCCTTTGTGATTGAAGCTTTAAGGAGCTACCCTAGAGATTTTGGACGAATCTCTCTACTAATAAATTCGAAGAAACCACATTTAATTCACCTTAAATAAATACCTTTAAAGTTATGTTCTACCTTCCATTGACTTAGCCACCGTAACCATGCTTGCACACTACATAACTGGAATTTTTTTTTAATTCATGCTTTGCTTTAGAGAAGTGGATTTTGTTTTTTATGATGCATCTAATTTGGTGGTTTCCAACCATATGTAGGGATCCAAAACTTCTAAAACCATAGCATGCCCAAAAGTTGCTTTCTTTACAACTTTACTACTTGGTTAAACATATATTACCTAGAAGAGGTTGGTTTTCCTACTTACTTGATATGTCCTTCACCCAGAAACTATATTTAAGTAGAGCTCTTAATTACCATCAAATGATATTTGTCGAATTCAACTAGAAATTTGCAATAAGGAAAACTTTATTCACTTGTAGTACCATATTCACAATCTTCTCTTTGTTGTTGGGAAAGCTCATGGATTAATTGAGATTAAATTCTTAGAACTTTTAACATTATGAAAACATAAGGTCATCCTTCATATGGTAGGACAAGTTTCTGAACTTATTGTCTAATTTGAAGGACTTTTCCTTCACATTACTTTGGAAGGACTCAATTCCTTAGGTACTTGTTTTAATAGTGGTATCAGAGCCTTGCACCCCTCACTATAGAGGGAATTTATTTCTGTTCATTTTGGTGAATTGATCTCTCTTTTGTGATCGGATTCTGATTTCGATTTCGATTCCGATTCTCGTTCTTCTTTCCGTTTCTGTTGCCATTGCCATTTCCGGTTCTTATTTCAGTTTCAGTTTCAGTTTCTAGTTCTTGTTTTTGTTCTAGTTCTAGAACCAAAACTTATGTTTACACCTACGTTTACTCATTCCCCTTACTCCGTAGGTTTACTCCTTCTGCTTACTCCAAGGCCTTCACTATTGCATAGAACTTAGGGACAACTAAGGCATTAGTTTGGCATCTTTGGCACTTAAGGCTCCCTTGGCGACCGTTGGAAGCCGTTGGCTATGTGCGAACCAATTTTAATTTATGAGTCGCAATAAGGAGTCTTACATTCACCAAGGTGGGAGCATTTGAATCCACAACCTCACCCACACAAGGGAAGTGTTTTACCACTACACTATCTCTCTGTGTTGTCACTCTACTTCTCTTTTCTTATATTTAACACAACTTTCATCTCTTTCCTACTTTTTCAATTCTCAAGAACAACCATTCCTTTTACATTTTAATTCAAACAAACTCAAAAATTGTTTTTACATATCTAGCAAGAGGGTTTTGTCTCTACGTCCTCATGGACCCTATTAACAACATGGAGGATTTTGGCGAATCACCTCTACCCATGGTAACACTCGAGCAACAGTTGGAGGTCTTGCGGCAAAATTCCGAGGCACTAAAAAAGAGATTCGACAATGGGAGGAAATACTCAAAACGAATCCCAAACTTTTGGACAAGATCCCAATTTGTGTTCACAATTACCGATGTCAAATTCATCATAAAAATCATGTGTTATAATTTACTATTTAGCAATGTTTTTCCATTAGAACGGAAGAGTGATTCATCATATTACACTTCAAATCTTAATTGGAGTTTTTAGCATCTTTAGGTACACAACAAACACCCTGCATGTAAGCTCGGATCCGCATGACATCAGATGGAGAGCTAAAGAGAATGATACACACGAGTATCCATATACCTTCTATTTCTCCCTCCTTTACATGAATGCTGCGACAGCGTTGTGGTCAAGAATTGAAGTCGAACCCTACAAACCACTTAAATGCGATAACCAATACAATTTTCAAGTCAAAGGAGACATGCCAAAATTGCGAAGAAGGCCCTTTCGGAATATAATCGCGCCCTTACCCTTGTTTTTTGGTGATGTATGCATATTAGGATTACCGTACTAGTTGTATGGAGCATATCTAAAGATATTTTAGGAGGTAAAAAAGGAGGAACGAACGGCTGTTTTTGGTATGTGTGCTCAGAGTGTGACATTGACTATAATCTGGAATAGGGCGATAGTAGATACGTTTTGGACTTTGCGCCTTACCGGGGAACCAGTCCTTCTGTCGTATGGGCTACATCCTCATGATTGCCACGTGGATCTGCTTGTTGAACGTGTGTAAAATGCTAACTGAGTCGCAGCCTCTAGGGTCCAGGGTGGTTTTCATCTCGCGAAGAAGACATGATACTTCTGTTGTGTCTCACTCGTTTCCAGAAAACACAGAAGTTGCAAGTTTATGACATGGAATTCGGGACCTGTACGAACCTTTTTTTGGTGAGTCTTTCGTAATTCCACTTGAGTCAAGCGTGACATATGGCAGAATCGAAGGAGGCAAATAGTGATCGGCAAGATGATAGCCTCATGGAAGCTAGAAAGGTCCCCAAGCTACGTAATGGATTTACAGACTCTTTGAATGTTCGAAGCGATTCTCTGCTTAACCGAATCGGGTGACTTGATGCAACTGTGGCCATAATGGAAAAAACTTCTCCATCAGAATTATCAGAGCCATTGAATAGTCCATCAAAAACAAGTCCTCAATTGAAGCATGTTTCGTCTCCATTGAACACCCCTTTTGGCTTGGATGAAAGACGGAAACCCACAGAGTTTGTGCTTGAAGAGGTCCAAAAGAGAGGCACCTTGGTGGAACGGGTCTCTGATCTGGAGAATCGGGTTATACAGACCAGCTAATCATAAGAGGAGAACAAGAGGTGCACTGCTCTCGATTCCTCCAATTGGATTCAGACGCTAATCGAGAGAAGTGAAGACAGATGCAACAAGAGAGGGCACTTATAAGGTTCTATCTGTGCTTTTCTAATATGGTGCTAAGTGATAATCTCTGACAATTATGAGCAATCATTTAAGCAGACGCTTCATAATTTCTGCTGTATTTGATTTCTGATGACGGATTTAATTGCGCACAGCTAGCCATTTTTCTAATCGATCATCGAAAAATCTTGTGAAGGCAGGTTTGCTAATTTGTAAGCGTCAACGATTGATATGTTGATTAAAGCACTCATAAATTTGTGTTTTATTCTACGAATTCAAAGTGGAATTATGTTCTGAAGACGACTGATATAACAAGGAAATTGAAGTTAATGGTTATAATGTTTATATACAGTTGTTTTTCTTTGCGTTTGTATGATGAGAAATTTAGGTGCTGCACTGAAACAGTTGAGGATCTTCTTGCTTCCGGAAGAACTTTCGAAGGCAATGAATTAGTGAAGAAAACATGACATCAGAAAGTGTAAAGTCAAGGTGCATATGGTCTGCCATATAGAATTGATTTTCATTATAGTATTTGGCACAGAAATCTATTTGTACAGCATTTGGTGAAGCAATCCAAGAAGGCGACTCCAATTGGTTTTTAGTATTTGCTTAGTACAGCATTTGATCGTCTATGAATTAGTAGCCCTGATTTTATGAAATATATAGTGATCCTATAAATAGTGTTGCTTCAAAGTCAATGTTCATGATAATCAACATAGTACCTCATACTTCGATTTCTGACATCAAGATAGTACAACAAGTGTATTCGGATAGATTATCAAGTTGGTCCTCTAACATTTCTGTTTTAAGGGCAAATTAACCGCCTGAAGAGTATTATTGAAGAGGGCCATCAAGTATAAAGAGGAGAGTTCATTTATTCTATCATCTATCATATTTAAGTTCTCATCAGTGTTTGACTGCTGTTCTACTGCTTCATCACACATAGTCAATGTTCTGAATCGATCTTCATCAGGAGATTATGCATCACTTTTGTCTTCACTTTCATAAGACATCTCTCGATGTTAAGGAGGCAGACATAATTTCATTGCATATACAATTGTTTCTTCTTCAACAATCGGCTCTCCGCTGCGCTTTTTTTTCATTCTCTTCTTCAATTTTAGAGAGTTAAACAGATGTTCCTATGCAGCATCCCTTTTCACCTTCCCTTCTCGTTTTCGATTTATCAGATGCTATACCCAATTATCTGGAGCTGCCTTTTCGTTTTAATTCAGCGCTAGCAGGCTTGATTTCGCTGTCGCATCAGTGAGCTACATCCTTCTCTTTCCTGTTTTGGGGTTGTCAGTACCAGATTCCCTTGGTCTTCTGTGAATGTTCATCGGTAAGGAAGGGAAACGGAAGGCGACGTCCGTGTTCCTCGTTTTCTTAGTTAATCCTCGGACAACGTGAGCTTGAAATTTGGAAATCCGTCTCTTTCGTAACGAAAGCAAATTTCTGAGAAAAACCTGAGACTGTTATGCATGCTTAGTCTGTATGACGTCTATTGTTCTATCTTCCTTGATACAAACAAATCTCTAATTCAGGTGCGATAAAGCGTTTTCCACCATTCAAATAGTGAAAGCTCGAAAACGGGTTTCCTGTTGATTTCTCTAGTAGACTGAACAGTTTTCAGGCAAGTGATGCTTTCGACACAATTGTCGAAAGGCCCATGATCAATGAATGTCTATTCCCTTACCGAAGGCTACTCTATAGTGGAGATAAGCTTAAGTCAAAGGGCAGAAAGTCTAGCCGAGCAGAAGTCTATAAATTATCATATGAGTTGAATACTACTAGTTGAGATAGGCTCTATACTTTTTTTATATATATATTCCTTCCTTTGTTCTTTAGCGACTATCAGCATCCAAAAAAGGAAGAACTAGAAATTCTAAGGAGAAGAAGTTTAGGAGGTTGGATTGAAAGAGAAAAAGGAACTTTGTTTACACTTTGAGATATTTTATCCTACTTTCCCTCCTTTTGTCCAACTCGACGACATACCTGGTGAACCCGACGTGAAAGGTGGGGGTGAGTGAATTATAGAGCCACAAAGATTAGCATAATCAAAATGGAAGAGATCCTAGCTCAATTCCTACGATTTCAAGAAGAGGATAGGCGTCAAAAAGCCATCCAATCACTTCATGAACGCCTAGTCAATCGGTGTGGCTTTTTCAATGGAAAGAATGTCTCAAAGTTCTGCAAAGAATATGAACTCGAGGCCAAATATCTAGGTGTCGGACTAAGTCCGATGACGAAAAAAGAACTATGCGAAAATTTTATCTATGTGTCAGGATACGACATGCGAGATCAAATAATGCGAATAAATCAAACGACATGGTCCCAATACAAAGCGACACTCCTCAAGCAGTTTATGCTAGAGGATCTTGATAAAGTAACTCGTAGATCTTTCCTAAGGTGGGTTCATATGCCCAAAGACCAACCAATTCTTGAGATCAAAGAAGAGTTTGAGCGACAATATGATGATCTTTCCGAGCACGATAAGAGGTGCATGAGTCATGAAAGAGTTTCGTTGTTTCTTCGAACAATCGATGTTAATGCCCGAGAGGAGTTAATTCCACTTCTACAAGATATAGACTCCGACTCAGGACTCACAGAGGATTGGATGCTCGTCCATGAAGCTGTGATGAAATACGTAAAGAAACAACAAACAATAGAGAAATTTTTAAATGATTGGAGAACAGATCTTCAAACAGATGAAAATTATAGTCATGTTCCAAGCATTTTACCAATCGTGGATAATGTTCAAGTCCATGAGGTTGTAGAGACCCCATTTGGGCATGAAGTAGATATGCATGGGCTTGATATCCATAGTGATGATGAGAAATATGAAGAAACTTCTAAAAGTGCGATTGATGTAACCTCAAAGGTTACAAGGTGCCAAGAGCCCCTAGACTTTCTTACAATGATTATATCTTTAGGTGCCATAAGTGGACAAAGTCCGAAGATGGGAGGATCAAAAGAGCAAGTGGAAGCTAATCAAAATCAAATCAAACTAAACCAACATCAAACCAAACAAACAACAAACATTAAACAAAACAAAAACCAACAAAACCCAACAAGTAAACAAGATGAAGCTTCCTCTACTCCGATAAACTCCTCACATCGAATAAAAGATAACCAAACAAATCAAGAAACATATCAAGATACAAACAAAGAGATAGAGATATCTAGAAGGCTCACAGGTGACCAAATGGAGATAAAAGATGAGATACAAATAGAGAACCTAATAAATATGTCTGAAGATCGAGCTCGAGATGCATCCTTACATGATGACATCGGGCAAGATCTGGAGTATGATTGGATGTCACTTGATGGTGATGATCCTTTTCTAACACAAGATTCGGATAGAACTTCTGATCTAATGACTGAATTACATGAAGGAACTCCCATGGAACATGATGTTGAATCTAAGGACCTGTCAATAGAAGATCCGATGGGTAAGAAAATGGATATGCAAGAATCCGCATTATACATGCATACAGAGATCATGCAAGAAAACGAACTTACTTATATGAAGGAGGACATGCAAATAATGAGTCCTCTAGAGGTTGAAATGTGTGATGACGAAGATGAGTATGATGCTAATCTAGAGGATATACAAATGATAAGTCCTCTAGATAGTGATATGTATGGCGATGGTGATAAGCATGATCCGAATCCTACGAATAGTCTAGATCAAGATCAAGATCAAGATACTGATATGCTTTTGAGCGATGTCACATTGGACAAAGATCCTACACATAAAAAAGAAGATAAGTTGGATGGAGTTCAAAATAATGATATGTATGTAAATGATGCCACATTCCATGAAGAGAGAAATATGAATGAACATGAGGAGGATGAGAAAATATCATTGATCATTTCTCTAAATACTGATATGTATGTCAAAAATAATCATGTTGAGTTGAGTCCACACGTTGAAGAAATTGAATATAAAGTGGCAGATGAAATGTTTATTGTGACATATGATAAATCAGATGCGTGTATAGCATTGAAGGATATCCAATGTAAAACTATTGAGTCAAACGATTGCAACGATGAAGCTCAAGTTGATTTGAATGCGTATGTTGAGATTCTCATACATGATGAGATTCTTGAGCAAGAATCAGTGATTGAAGAATCAATGCTTGAAGAAGGTGGACTAAGCACATCCTCTGAAGAGAATGAGCAAGAAATGATTGAGAGATATGAAGAATTCTATGATGGGATCTTGAATAAAGAAGTTGAGTTCCCGTCAATCTACATGCACTGTTCTATAAAGTGTAAAAATTATGATGAGTTTGATCTTGATAAGAAAGTCTCTAGTGATATTGAAGATGAAGACTTTCTTGGATTCAGTGATATTGAGTCTCTTCATGAAAATGGGCAAATGAATCTGGAAAAAGACAATGATGAAGAGTTCCTGGAAAGATTGGAGAAAGAAGCAGACTTCATAATTTCCGAAACCCAGTCAAAAAGGAATGATTTTGCCATGGAAAATAAAGATGACTGTGTCTTGATGTCTGAGTATGATAAACACTTCCATTTGAAGTGGGATTCAAATGATTCTATTCAAAAACCTCATCTTAACGGTGATGGAGACATGATAGAAGATATTGAAAGGGATGAAACTCCTATAAATGATCTCAAGCATGAAATAAAAGAAAATACATGCTTACAAAAAAATTTCAATTATGAATCAAACATATGCAAATTTCAAACTTCATATACATGTATTCATGACTCTGCACATGATGAATTTGAAAGAATCATAAATAAAGATACTCATGCTCAGATAATTGAAATATGGATATCCAAATTCTCTGAGAGCTACAAAGACCAAACAAGCTGCCAAGAGGTAGACAAGCAAAAAAGGTGGCTTGTATACATATTTACTGTATTTATGAAAGCAACACTGATTGGTGCAATTCAAAGATGGCTTGTTTTTAAACATACCTTCTTTGGAGAGCATTTATCTGTGAAAAAGTATTGAAAGGGAATTTCTTGAATTCACAAGAAATTTAAAAAGTGACTTTTGTAAATATAAGTATGTAAATACTTAATAATTATGTTTTGATTTTTTGAGATGGATAAAAGTAAATATAAAAATAAATAAATAAATAAATAAATAAATAAACAAATAATTGCATAAATAAATAGAGCAAGAAAATGCATCTAGCTCTCAAGAAAATGAAAATTTTTCAAAATAATCTTTTTGAATATGATGCTACTAATGTGTTTTCTGAGTTTATATAAACAGGTGTTGATATGGAGTTAATTGGAGATCTAGAGTTTTGAGAGATTGTGCAGGAGGCAACCACTTTCAAATTACATCTTTATGGTTTACTGCAAATGGTTTCCCGAAGTTCTTTCATGGATTGCATGTACATATTGTGTCATATGATTTGATGTTTCTCATGGTTTGTTTAGTTTCTATGAGTGCAGGAATGATCAAGCGAAGCCAACGGAGATGATGACTCAAGGACAAAGTCGTGAAAATCTTTTTTTTCATTAGCTATCGTGCTTTAACCCTGATCTTTTCTTTGCACCATCTTTGAGATGCATTGCATGCCAAATATGCATGTAAAAATATATAGAAACACGTCTTTGAAATTCCATAGAAGCACGTCCATCTGCACAATTAGGTAGGTAAATATCATTGAAAAATAATAAAGCAAGTTTTGAGTGATAAGAGAGGATAATTCTCAGTAAGGGAGAGTGATTGCATCTGTAAGAGAGTGGAGTTGTGAGCGATGTGAGCGTTGCTTAGATACCATAAAACCTTGATATTTTTGCACCATTTTGTTTCCCTTCATGCACCTAAAACATGCATAAATGAAATGTAAAGAGCACGAGTGATATTTTGGTTAAAAACCCATAGTTGCACGAGTGATTGCACTTGTATTGAATTGTATATCCATGATGAAAATGCGAGTTCAATTTGAGTGTACATCCTCAACACCGAATGCCTGATACCTCCCCTATTTGCACCATGTTGTTTTTTATGCACTTAGAGTATGCATATGTAGGCCTCATTACATGGCCGTGCATAGGCACATTTGTTTTAACCCATGCACTTGATTTCACTCACATTTGGATTCTTGAAGACTTGCAGATACCGAGATCGATGCTGGTGCATCCGGAGGATGCACAGGTTCAGAGGGGGTGGATGTGGTCAAGAATTGAAGTCGAACCCTACAAACCACTTAAATGCGATAACCAATACAATTTTCAAGTCAAAGGAGACATGCCAAAATTGCGAAGAAGGCCCTTTCGGAATATAATCGCGCCCTTACCCTTGTTTTTTGGTGATGTATGCATATTAGGATTACCGTACTAGTTGTATGGAGCATATCTAAAGATATTTTAGGAGGTAAAAAAGGAGGAACGAACGGCTGTTTTTGGTATGTGTGCTCAGAGTGTGACATTGACTATAATCTGGAATAGGGCGATAGTAGATACGTTTTGGACTTTGCGCCTTACCGGGGAACCAGTCCTTCTGTCGTATGGGCTACATCCTCATGATTGCCACGTGGATCTGCTTGTTGAACGTGTGTAAAATGCTAACTGAGTCGCAGCCTCTAGGGTCCAGGGTGGTTTTCATCTCGCGAAGAAGACATGATACTTCTGTTGTGTCTCACTCGTTTCCAGAAAACACAGAAGTTGCAAGTTTATGACATGGAATTCGGGACCTGTACGAACCTTTTTTTGGTGAGTCTTTCGTAATTCCACTTGAGTCAAGCGTGACATATGGCAGAATCGAAGGAGGCAAATAGTGATCGGCAAGATGATAGCCTCATGGAAGCTGGAAAGGTCCCCAAGCTACGTAATGGATTTACAGACTCTTTGAATGTTCGAAGCGATTCTCTGCTTAACCGAATCGGGTGACTTGATGCAACTGTGGCCATAATGGAAAAAACTTCTCCATCAGAATTATCAGAGCCATTGAATAGTCCATCAAAAACAAGTCCTCAATTGAAGCATGTTTCGTCTCCATTGAACACCCCTTTTGGCTTGGATGAAAGACGGAAACCCACAGAGTTTGTGCTTGAAGAGGTCCAAAAGAGAGGCACCTTGGTGGAACGGGTCTCTGATCTGGAGAATCGGGTTATACAGACCAGCTAATCATAAGAGGAGAACAAGAGGTGCACTGCTCTCGATTCCTCCAATTGGATTCAGACGCTAATCGAGAGAAGTGAAGACAGATGCAACAAGAGAGGGCACTTATAAGGTTCTATCTGTGCTTTTCTAATATGGTGCTAAGTGATCATCTCTGACAATTATGAGCAATCATTTAAGCAGACGCTTCATAATTTCTGCTGTATTTGATTTCTGATGACAGATTTAATTGCGCACAGCTAGCCATTTTTCTAATCGATCATCGAAAAATCTTGTGAAGGCAGGTTTGCTAATTTGTAAGCGTCAACGATTGATATGTTGATTAAAGCACTCATAAATTTGTGTTTTATTCTACGAATTCAAAGTGGAATTATGTTCTGAAGACGACTGATATAACAAGGAAATTGAAGTTAATGGTTATAATGTTTATATACAGTTGTTTTTCTTTGCGTTTGTATGATGAGAAATTTAGGTGCTGCACTGAAACAGTTGAGGATCTTCTTGCTTCCGGAAGAACTTTCGAAGGCAATGAATTAGTGAAGAAAACATGACATCAGAAAGTGTAAAGTCAAGGTGCATATGGTCTGCCATATAGAATTGATTTTCATTATAGTATTTGGCACAGAAATCTATTTGTACAGCATTTGGTGAAGCAATCCAAGAAGGCGACTCCAATTGGTTTTTAGTATTTGCTTAGTACAGCATTTGATCGTCTATGAATTAGTAGCCCTGATTTTATGAAATATATAGTGATCCTATAAATAGTGTTGCTTCAAAGTCAATGTTCATGATAATCAACATAGTACCTCATACTTCGATTTCTGACATCAAGATAGTACAACAAGTGTATTCGGATAGATTATCAAGTTGGTCCTCTAACATTTCTGTTTTAAGGGCAAATTAACCGCCTGAAGAGTATTATTGAAGAGGGCCATCAAGTATAAAGAGGAGAGTTCATTTATTCTATCATCTATCGTATTTAAGTTCTCATCAGTGTTTGACTGCTGTTCTACTGCTTAATCACACATAGTCAATGTTCTGAATCGATCTTCATCAGGAGATTATGCATCACTTTTGTCTTCACTTTCATAAGACATCTCTCGATGTTAAGGAGGCAGACATAATTTCATTGCATATACAATTGTTTCTTCTTCAACAATCGGCTCTCCGCTGCGCTTTTTTTTCATTCTCTTCTTCAATTTTAGAGAGTTAAACAGATGTTCCTATGCAGCATCCCTTTTCACCTTCCCTTCTCGTTTTCGATTTATCAGATGCTATACCCAATTATCTGGAGCTGCCTTTTCGTTTTAATTCAGCGCTAGCAGGCTTGATTTCGCTGTCGCATCAGTGAGCTACATCCTTCTCTTTCCTGTTTTGGGGTTGTCAGTACCAGATTCCCTTGGTCTTCTGTGAATGTTCATCGGTAAGGAAGGGAAACGGAAGGCGATGGCCGTGTTCCTCGTTTTCTTAGTTAATCCTCGGACAACGTGAGCTTGAAATTTGGAAATCCGTCTCTTTCGTAACGAAAGCAAATTTCTGAGAAAAACCTGAGACTGTTATGCATGCTTAGTCTGTATGACGTCTATTGTTCTATCTTCCTTGATACAAACAAATCTCTAATTCAGGTGCGATAAAGCGTTTTCCACCATTCAAATAGTGAAAGCTCGAAAACGGGTTTCCTGTTGATTTCTCTAGTAGACTGAACAGTTTTCAGGCAAGTGATGCTTTCGACACAATTGTCGAAAGGCCCATGATCAATGAATGTCTATTCCCTTACCGAAGGCTACTCTATAGTGGAGATAAGCTTAAGTCAAAGGGCAGAAAGTCTAGCCGAGCAGAAGTCTATAAATTATCATATGAGTTGAATACTACTAGTTGAGATAGGCTCTATATTTTTTTTATATATATATTCCTTCCTTTGTTCTTTAGCGACTATCAGCATCCAAAAAAGGAAGAACTAGAAATTCTAAGGAGAAGAAGTTTAGGAGGTTGGATTGAAAGAGAAAAAGGAACTTTGTTTACACTTTGAGATATTTTATCCTACTTTCCCTCCTTTTGTCCAACTCGACGACAGCGTGTGCTCCCAATGTGAAGGTTATATGGTGATCTAGACAGACTCTAGATGAAGGGCTTACTAGTGTGCAATGCTGTGTAAAGCTCAACCTAGGCCATGCCTAAAAAGATTTTACAAGGGAAGTCACTATAAATAAACGTAGTCAAGAGTTACAAAATAGTCACCAAAATATAAAAACCAACAATATCTCCACAATCAAAAGTCATATTGTCTCACAGAAGATGGCAAGCCCCCCTCTACACTCCCTCATTAATTGAGATGGAATTCCTTAGAAAGTTTTACATTCCCATAACGTACGTGTATGGCAAGAAAAAAGAAAATCTATAAAGGGAAGAATAGATATACGTATAGAAGATATCATTAAGTGTGATTTGCCTTATCTCATTGAAGGATGAAGCATATGTAAAGAACGGGATTTTTAAGCGGTCCTTGGAACATTATTTCTTATAAGTTGAAGCATTTTGGTGAGGCATGCTAACTTGGATGGTCTGTAAGGTGCTTTAGTAAAAAAAAACTTAGCATGCACGTTTTCGGTGCGTAGCATCCTATTATTCACCTAGCAATGGCTGGCTTATATATAACTAGAAGAGAGTGAAGGAAGCTATCACTCAATCAACGTACTATCATATCGAAACAGAGTCTCTCTCTCTCTTTGGCTACGGGCATGGCTTTCTAAGCTGCTCATGGAGTGAACCACTATTTTTTTCTTACATAAGGGAAGAGGATAGATCGTACCCTACTTGAATAGTTAGGATGGATCTGTCCATAAGCGCCTAATGTTAACCATGCAGTTAATGCCATCCTTGCAATGGAAAACAGAAGAGGAGCCAAAGGAAAACCCCATCTAATAGAGCATTTTGACCTGATTTCTTGAGAGAGTGGAACATGGATATTAATGGAATCTCGGGCATTCTCTATAAGCATAGAGATCATATTGATGATATTAGGTCCACAACCTATGTGTTTTAGGGATTGCAGAATGAAATCCCACTATAGGCGATCATATGCTTGGTAAAAATTGATCTTGATGAAGAGGAAATCTTAGGATTTGTGAGCATACTCCAGGTCTTCCCACACATCAATAATATCCTCCAAGATGGATTTGCCCTTAATGAATCCCTTTTGTTACTCATCCATGAGCACAAATGGAAGGTAATGCAATTTACAAGAATCTTAGCTAAGATGTTACAACCAGCTTACAATATAGTGATGGGCCCCCGATTTTCAATCTTGTTTTTGTTGCCTTCTTTGTGAGTTAGCTTAATCACCCCTTGATTGAGAAATTCTATGTGAGCATGGTTGTGTATGGCCTCATTCTACACCAAAAGCCAGGGTTTTACTAAGTCCCTTTAGAAAGTCTTGAAGAACTCCCATATCTTAGCAGAGGTCTTTGACCCAAAGAAGGAATTTATTTTTTCCACTCCACCATATACACCTTCATTTTTTATGGGATCTTTGTATCTTCATATGAGAAAATGGGAGTAAGCTCAATGATCAAGGGGAAAATGGGAATTACCTCAGAGACCGAGGAGAGATCTCACTTTAGTTTAGAGGTCTCGCATTAGCTCTTCTTCCTCGAAGGAGAAAAAGAAAAGGAAAACATAATTTCTTCATAGGAAAAGAATAGAGTATGTTTTCCACTAGTGAAAAGAGTTGTCTAGAAAACTTGTCTTAGTCTACATTTCGGTGTAGTTTTCCTTCACATCACTGTTTGATTCTTCCCTATTTTGGAAGAAGAAAAAGATATGGAGAATCTCTTTCAAATGGAAAGGGAAAGTGGAATAGATTCCTCTACTAGAGCTCTTTTCCTTAGAGGATATTATATATATATATATATATATATATATATATATATATATATATATATATATGTATATATATATATATATATATATATATATATAGAGAGAGAGAGAGAGAGAGAGAGAGAGAGAGAGTTTCACTTTCTCACTTATGATTGTCTCTTCTATCAAAGGCGATAGGGAGATCAGTAACTATGTTGGTTAGAGTGAGTATCATATGGAGGTTCTAAAGATGAGATGAGCTAGTCATTGTCATTAAAAAAATTGGGAGTAGATTTATGACACCTCTCCTTAGGGCAATGGACACAACGATTATCACATATTTATACTTAAACTCTTGGGATGAGGGATCCCATGCATCTTTAGTAAATGTTGTCTATGCTTATGGCCTATGGCTGTGGATTCTTTGCATAATGTCTAGTTATACTAATGATACATATTAGTCTTGGGGTTGTGAGCTTTAATATGTTAGTTCTACATTATTGTATTTTAACTCTTCACCTTGGTTACTTTGTAATCAGCGACTTTTGCCATTATATTGGATGTATTTACATGTACATGTATATGTATATGTATATATAGGAGAGGGGGGAAACATAAAGTTTATAGAGGTTTCTAGAGCGATGTTTAAGAAGATCAATGATCAAATAGTTTTGGGGGAAACTATACGAAAAGATCTAAGGCGAAGATATTTATCTTCATCGAACTCTTAACGTATCCAAAGATGTTCCATTCGATCAAGTTCCACCTTGATATGGAACCAAAGAATAATGTGAAACTGGTGGCCTTGAAATGTTCACTATGATGTTTTCCTAAAGGCAAAAAGGATGGATATTAGCTGTCTAATAACTTCAAGTTGACCTAAAAAATGTGACAACGTCTTAGCATGCAATTGTAGGACGGTTATAAGCAAAGAGTCATTGATAAAATAACCAAATAGACAAATGTAAGGGAAAGAATGTGGTAGAAGAAATTAGTGAGGGATAACTTGAAAAGATAGAGATTCATGTATCATATAGTTACATACAATAAATATGACACTCAAACCCTAGGATACATAAACATGGGGAAGCTACATAGAAACGTATAATGGTTAAAGAAGATTTCAAGGAATCGGACATGCATGTTGATGATGTGCCCATTTTGTGAGTAGTGTGCATGACCTTATAAATACCCTATCTAATAATCCACATATTAATTTTACGGTATCGAGCTTTCCAACAAACCAAAAATCACTCCAAACAGATTTCGTATGAGAAAGTTATGCTAGTTCAATGTTCTGAGGTTTAAAAGAGGGAATCACGATCTCTCTGGGATACCTCTACATTCGATGATACGATACCACGTTAGTGGATGATACGATACCTGACCACTCCATGATACGATACTGGAAATCACGCGATACGATACCAGATTGTTCATGATACGATACCAAGGTGACGAGTGATACAATACCAAAAGTTTAAACAATACGATACTGGTTTTGTGGACGATACGATACCACTTTTTTGCATGATATGTTACTAGAATAGGCACGCGATACGATACTGCTGGATCAACGATACGAGACCAAAACAAGAGGTGATACGATACTGAGTCGGCAATACGATACCATCGATCAACGATACGGTACCATGACCATCGCGATATGATACCACCAAGGCGACCGCGATCGCGATTCCAACACTTCACGATACGATACCAGAATGGTATTGCAATACCTCAAGTGGGCGTGCACGATACGATACCTCGACAAGTATCACAATACTTAGGAATTTTGCTATCGCGATACGAAAACTCAACTAGACACAATACTTGGAGATTTTTAAGCCCGAATTCAAAAGGTTTTGAAAATATTTGTACCTTGGGTTCTCCTTATCACTCCTATGTGCCTATATCTGCAATGTCACCCTTTAAACTCACGATACCACCACCGCGATACCAGCCGTAGGTCTTGTCACTCCGCAATACTACCACTACTTTTGGGAGCAAGAAAACAGATCATTTAAGAGGCTTCCTATGGAATATGTACTCGACATGTGCTTTGTTTTGGAAGCTTGAAACCATTTGATGGAAGTAACCATCAATCCGTCGTTTCTAAATTGTTCCAAAGAAAACCATTATAGTACTAGTTATATGAATTCCTTATATTATGGACCTTTTGGTTCTTATTCAACCAATTAGTAGATTTATCTGTGATTTAAGCTTAAAGTATCTACCCTAGAGATTTTATAGGAGTCTCTCTACTAATAGATTCTAAGAAACCATTTTTAATTCACTTTAAAGAAATACCTTCAAAGTTATGTTCTACCTTTGATTGACTTGCCACCGTAGCCATGCTTGCACACTACATAACTGGACATTATTTGAAATTCATGCTTTCCTTTAGAAAAGAGGATTATTTTTTATGATGCATCTAACTTGGTGGTTTACAACCAATTGTAGGGATCCAAAACTTCTAAAACCATAGCATGCCATTGTCATATTATGGATGCACACCCTTTTGGGTGAGGTGGCATAGATGCTAGTTGGCATCACATGGGTATTTTATACCATTTGGTAGAAGAGATAAAAGTAGATCTCATATATGAGAGAGTATCTAAGTGAGACTATCACCTCTTATGTTGAGAAGAAGAGACTCGGCGGCTGGGAGGAGAACCGATTAAAATCTCTGTGTGAGGTCGTGTAGCAGAAGCGTACGACAACCAAAAAAGCTTTCACAACACTAAAGAGCTTTCGCGACACTGGTATCAGATCCACAAGTCGTTCATGCAGCTGCGCTGGCCGAGAATCGAACCTACACCTCATACATGAGAGGCACATTGACTATCCAAGATGCCACATCACTTTAGTGATCAATACTTTTTTCGATATGTACATATCGTCTATTTTCACCCACACAGGTCTGCTTCACGGATACCATGAAGCGGGGCAAAATTTTTCTTTGAGGGAGAAGTACGATGATGTCTACATTGATGAGAGACATAAGTGCTGCCCACACACGGATGTGAGAGGGGCGAGATGATCCTTAAAGCAACAAGGAGCAATCAAAGATGACACTTTCCTCTACATGATTTAGCAAGGAGGAGTTACGGCCTCAAGTTTCAAGTTTCAGTTTTTTTTTTAATTTCTATAAATCTTTATTTTTGAGAAGGATAAAGAAGGGTTAAGAGAGCCAACATCTGGAGGGAAATCACATATATGGAGAGCATGGGATATGTATTATCACCTAGAGTCAAGGATTCCCTCAAAATACAACAAAGGGTAAGCTTTAGGCACCTCCAAAGTAGCCTATTTTTATGATTTTTATACAAATTTCAAGAGCTATTTTGGACAAGTAGCCATTTTGAGAAAGTGAAACTCTCTCTCTCTCTATTCAATCTCTTCTAAGGAAAAGAGCTCTAGCAGTGGAACCTATTCCACTTTCCCTTTCCCTTTCAAAGAGATTCTGCTGAATCCATTTACTCTGCTCATGCATAGCTGAGAACATGTGAAGGAAAATTACATTGAAAAGTAGAGTAAATGAATTCCTTATGAAATAAAGACTAAGAGATGTTTCCCAAACACCTCTTCTGTCTAAAGGAAAACATACTCTATTCTTCTTCTATGAAGAAATCATGTTTTCCTTTCCTTCTTTCTCTCTCAAAGAGCAGGAGCTAAAGTGAGACTACTGAACTAAAATGAGATCTCTCATGGATCTCTTAGCTGATTCCCACTTTCTCCTTTCCTCAAAAGAGGAACTCATGAATTTATTTAGTCCTCTCTTCCATAACTAATGCATAATCCCCCATTACATATATTCCTATGAAGATGGAGAACAAATTTCCCCTGACTAATGAAGGTGTATGTAGTGAAGAGTGAAGAAAATAAATTACTAACAAAGGTCAAAGCCCTCTGCTAGAATGGTCAGCAATGATATGACATGATACCATAAACACATGTGTATCCATACTAAAGTACTATCTCTGGCAACCATATTCTGTGGATGGATCTATACGATCCATTCAAAGTCATGGAATTATCCTTCCTGAAACCCACAACATGAGTATGTGATATCCATGGTGATACAATCCACATTCTCTACTGGAAGAAAAAATCTTCCCTAAACTATGAAGGATAACTCCCAATCCTAAGAAGATTTCTACTAAGAGCTCTCGTCTGATCTAGTGCGAGATGATGCCATGAATGATGAGCCCTTTTCTCCCTGGCCATAGAAGAAGAGTGCTCAAAGGGAAGTCATTTCCACCATCCCATACTAGTGAAAACTTCTTCCAATTCATGGTGTCATACCTACACTAAACCGAATATATATTCCATGTAATGGAATATGCAAGTGGACTCTAATGAATCCCATATCCTAAAATGATATGAGTGCACTCAAATGAGTCCCATCTCCTTGAACTAGTTAGTTTGGTTCTAGTCAATATGTGACAATGAATATCTTGTTCCAAACCAACTTGTTCCTAGGTACCAAGACTAAACCTAGGTACCTCTTTGTAGATCCCGGTATACATATATGTATTGGGTACCCCAACTACTTCTGACTAAGGGATCTATGCTCTGAATCATAGAGCTAGTGCCATACCTTTGGACTTCCTAATCATCACTTGAATCACATAGCACCCGTCGATGCTCTCTCATGAAACCCATCTCTATGATCCCCATTTAATTGGTTTCCTTAGTAGTGTAGCAAAAATGCTTCACAACTTGCTCAAGTGATGTACATAAGTGAAACTAGTCACTCTTTGGGTATTCCTAATAATACCCCATAGTCTTCTAATCATACTGTGAGACTCTTATGAAGATAAGTAAATCTTCACTTCCTTGGAGAGTATCATATATGTATCTCCCGTGCCTCTATGCAACTTCGTATAACCTATAGGATTGCTTGTGCACATTCATCATGGTGAAGTTGTAGCTCCTTCCCCTTACAAATCCTATGGTACTTTTAGGTGTTGTCAGATAGAAGTGGCACTCTTCTATCAAAGACAAGAGAGAGATCAGTTAATCATGATGGTTAGATTGAGTCTCACATGGAGACTCAAGAGGGGAGCAATTATGTTACCCCAGTGATGGTCTTTGACTAGATGAGATGATCTAGTTATTGACATTAGTTATACTGGGAGTAGAGTTATGAATCTTCTCTTTTGAGTTTCTAGGAGATGGGGATATATCTAACTTCTTAGGGTACCAAACTCTTAGTTGGTGTTACATCATGAGTATGATGAGTAAACATCAGTTAGGAGGATGCGTACTTAGGGATTATCTGAATCTCAAAGGGAATGCTTTTGCATTCGTATGGCAAACTACGATGAAGAGAATATTTTAGAGTTTGCACTAGTACCAATAGATGGTCTTCCAATAGAACTTAGTCCAATAGTAAAGGATGACAAACCACAGACTTCTTGGTTGGTGAAATGTAGAGATTGCATTTTACTACCGAGAAATTCTTATATATGAGCTAGATGATGGAATTGCATATTCACAATGTAGTTTAGAAGAAACTATTACTTGTGAGAACACTCAAGGGTAGGAAGACCTGAAAGGTTATGAGGGAAATCTATCATTTAGCCTTAGACGGGTTTGGAATCATTTGTTATGTGACTTTATTCTATATTCTAGAGGATTCTATGGTTTATTATCTCCACTATAGTACGGTCAAGCTTATAAGTTTGGCACTTTTACACTTGCTTTACATGCTATTGCTCCAAGGAGAATACATCATGTGGACTTAGGTCATTTGGATGATGTTGTATGTTATGGGAGTTATATTTTGGAGGTGGAGGGTACATGGGAGATACTAGGCACCACTTTGACGGTTTCCCACCTTTGAGATGATCTCATATGAGACTTTTTAAGAGGAAGGATGCGGGGAAATAACACACACAGAGATGACCATGTACATAGAGTACATGGGGTTCAGGGGAGTCCGAGCACTTTCTTCTACCATTATGGACATTTCATTTACATTTTCGAGGACGAAACTACTTTCAAGGGGAAGGAAATGTCATATTATGGATGCACACCCTTTTGGGTGAGGTGGCATAGATGCCAGTTGGAATCACATGAGTATTTTATACCATTTGGTAGAAGAGATAAAAGTAGATCTCATATATGAGAGAGTATCTAAGTGAGACTATCACCTCTTATGTTGAGAAGAAGAGACATGGCAACTGGGAGGAGAACCGATTGAAATCTGTATGTGAGGTCGTGTAGCAAAAGCGTACGACAACCAAAAGAGCTTTCACGACACTAAAGAGCTTTCGCGACGGCCATAAAGTTGCTTTTTTTACAACTTTACTACTTGGTTAAACATCTATTACCTACACGATGCTAGTTTTTCTATTTAATTGATATGTGCTTCGTCAAAAAACTATATTTAAGTAGAGTTCTTAATTACCATCAAATGAAAATTTTTGACTTCACCTAGAAATTTGTCATAAGAGAAACTTTATTCACTTGTACTACCATGTTCACAAACTTCTCTTTGTTGTTGGGAAAGCTCATGGATTAATTGAGATCAAATTCTTAGAAATTTTAACATTATGAAAACATCAGTTCATCCTTTCGTATGGTAGGACAAATTCGTGAGGTTATTGTCTAATTTGAAGCACTTTTCCCTCACATTACTTTTGAAGGACTCAATTCCTTACGTACTTGTTTTAACGAAGAAGAAATTATTATGAGACCATAGTTGCACTCTTATTACTCATGAGCAAATGACTCATCTTTTAACTCTTTGCACCTCTTGAATAATCTGTGAAAGGAATCCTTCAACTTTTGGACAAGGACCTCAAGCTCTATTGCTTGATTTTTGTTCACTTCTAAAGTGGAGAACTTAGGAATGAGACCATTGATGCATAATTACTCATGTAAAATCCATAATAAACTCACATGTTCTAATGTACTATTCATACATAACATTGATACTATTCTAGGCATCCTACTTACCTATCAGTGGTACCATTCTAGTCATCGTATTTATGCATGACACTCTTATCTTGCAAAATCTCATGGATATTTCCCCCATTTTTCATTCAAGCACTGCTTTGAAAATACACGAGTCCATAATGTCATCATTACGCTACTTGTTGTTCATGATAAGTTTTTCCATTCCTACTATATGTATTCTTTCCACTTGTACCAGTGCCATCCCTCTTGTTGAATTACTTCTCTTATACTTTCTAAGCTTTGAGGGAGGTTATAGTTATTAAGAGCTTGTTATATGTATAAAAACTTCATCTATATTAATTGTGTAACTTACGAATGGCTTCATCTTTTGTATCCACTAATGGTCTTCTCATCTTCCATTATTTCTACGTTTTGAATTCACATTCACATTCTAGAGGTTATAAGTCTCAATGACTATAGACTCATGTGATTTAGTCGATAACATTTGGGTAAGAACAAGAGTAACCTTGAGCCTATCTCAACGCAACACCCAAGAAACTCAATAGTAATCGTTCACCTCAATTGAGAGCGTAGATGAGGTTGGAGGAGGTGGAAGAAATATGAATTGCGTGCAGTTAGTACACTTTTTTGGGATTAAATTCTTAGTTTACTTCATCAAATAACGAAAATGCATAAAGGATGCACATATTATATCCCAAATATGAAACTAAGAGTCACATTCGAATCTAAAATGTTGTGAATTTTCTTGAAAATGAGAGGAGAATCTATAAGTGCAGAAGCTTAACAGCTCCATCAAGTGGATTATATGTCTAAGAGAATAGATAACTATCTAGACATTATGAAAGATTAGTTTGAGTTTCCGTTACGTAGTCTTTAACCTCTTCTCTCACATCTCGAGTGTTTCATGCAATGTTCATAGAGGTCAGAATTCATGTTAAGAGTCATCAACATCCAAAGTATGGTAGCTATCTTAGCTAATTTAAATGGAAAAGGATCTTTTGATAGAGCAAAGAGGAACCCAAAGGAGAAGCAAAACTTTGCAAGAAGAAAGAAGGAAAACTTTGTGTAAACAATCCAAACTACTAAGATGCTTTAAAGTGACTTATGTCAAACTCTATGTTCCGCAAACTTATCTCAAATACCTATATTCTTGTTTTGCTATTTGATGGATATGTCCTTCCTCGAGGAAATATACTTTGGGATTGCTCTAAGTTATGATCACATGATGATTGTTGAATTCAACTAGGAAATTGTCATAACGGCTTCTTAAGTTAACTTGTTACACCATTTTCACAAAGCTCTATTAGTTGAAGGGAAAGCTCGTGGAGGAACTGAGATCCAATTCTTAGAAATTTTGACATTTCCAAAAGATAAGTTCATCCTTTTATATGGGAGGAAAATGTCTTAAGTTATGCTCCAATTTGAAGGAGTTTTCGTTCGCAACTTCTTAGGTACTTGCTTTAACAAAGAAACAATTATTATGAGCCCATATTTGCACTCTTATTACTCAAATATGAAAGCATATATATCTATTGAAAGAAAATCAATTGAGCACTTCAAGCATTGCCGTCCTCTCATTCAGCCAGCCAAGGCTGGCTTATACATAGGTGGAAGGGAGTGAAACTGGCTCATCTAGATGCTCGACAACAGTCTATTTTTGTAGTTCTCAACATCAGCTTTGGCTCTAGACATGGGATCACCTTTGCATTTCCCCTGCTTTTATGGTTCCGATGATGGTATTTATGGTGATAGTTGGCTACGGGGTGGGCACCGCAGTTGTAGTTGGCTATGGGGCGGGCACTATTGACAGTGGAGGGAAACCAAAAGTTAACTATAAGACGAAAACCTCCTCTTCTCAATCAACTCATGAAAACACAGCCTCCCCTCCCCAATCAAGTCACATCATATTAACATAATAGTCACATAATACTCACATAATAGTCATGTGAGGATCTGTATAGCAAGTGACCCACGTTTATGGAAAATGGCTACAAGTGAAAGGAATAGAGTTTCTTTGAAAGCTTAAGCCCTGCTTGAATTTTATGTGAATGCTTAATTACTAAAAAACCATCCAAGATGTTCATGCTTTATTTTCAAAAGGAAAATAGATAGATGTGGTTCTATAAAACAAAGAAATTATTGATAAATTTCAAGCTTCCATGAGCTTGTTGAGGTAAGAGAATGGTTAGAATTGTTCGCGTTTGAGGAGTAATAAAATCACCAAGCATGGTATCAACTTTTGAAAACATCATATCATTCACAATGAAGAAAATTCAATCACAACACTTCCATTAAATTCAATGTTAAATAAAAGTTCAGAGCTTCGTGCAGCAAATCAAATCAATTTGATTCATGCATTTAAGGAAATCATTTCTTTGCTAATTCGACATTCATACATTGTAATGTAGAGGGAATAAAATACCTGATCCTTCTATTTTAATAAAAAATATCTGATGGAATGTAATGTAGAGGGAATAAAATACATGATCCTTCTGTTTTTTTCTTCAAGATGCGGATTTGGACACAAAACAAAGAAGTCGCAACGTTTTTTATTTATCCACTGTGACATGCATGGACTTGAGGTGTTCAATCTCAACTCACTAACTAATGTAGTGGAAAAGTTGCACAAGCTATAAATCAGTGTAGAAAGTACATTTCCAAACGGTGCGCATTATGTTTTAAGGCAATTACCTTCTCTTCACACACTGGTAATTATCTTCAAGGCAATTACCTTCTCTTCACACACTGGTAATTATCTTCAAGGCAATTACCTTCTCTTCATACACTGGTATGGAAGAATTAGGATCTGTCTTTTTCTTACTTGCCAATTGTATGTAGTTAGAGGAAAAGCAATGCACAGAGCCCAAACCATAGACGTTGACAATACGCATAGTGAATTGAATAGTAGATAAGCAATCGAGTATGAAAAAAGTCCAACCGAGTTATAGTTTCGGGGATTTGACCAGAGAACTTCATTTACGTAGGGATGATGACATATCATGAATATGAACTTTATGTATGTAGATCCGAAGAAATTTGAGCATAGAACTTCATCTAAGTCAGACGTTGAATAAGATGTCTATGCAACGATTCAAAAACAATAAGTCTGCATAATGAATAATGAAAGCGCACAGAAGAAATTCTCTAGGCAAGGATTTATGAAGTGAGGGACTAGATCTTGTACCCTGAAATTTAGTTCTCAGGCTTGACTCATGTGCTACTCTTACGAGCTCTTGTTCACTATGAGGTAGGATCTTTAACACCCCCCCCCCCCCAACATAAGAGTAAAAAGCTACTATTTGTATAACATTTTTTACTTTTACGAAGGCTAATTGAGGAATTTTTGAAAGAGAACACGGGTTACGATCCTATGTGCTTCTAGTTTGCGGGATAGCGAGTTTACTCCCAAAGCAGTTTTGATGAGAGAAAAGGGCTTGAAATTACAACCGTCAATGCTTATTGTATGTTCCAAACGTATAGGTTCATTCTCAAACCTGATTTTCCAATTGTTTTTATACTTTTTTGAAGCTTGAACTGTTGCTTTAGTTAATGTTCATAGATTTTGGAGAAGAATTTTAAGGTGAAAACATGTATTTAGTGTGTCACAAAGACGTACTTTAGAAAACCTCACTATCTTTTATCGGATTCTTCTCACCAAAATCCACTTTTCAAACTTTTTTTCAATCTTCTATTCTTGCTCTAGTTCCGACTACACATACTATACAAAAACATTTTTCGGGTGGAAAAGATGCCCATACATTCTATAATTCCTCACAGATTTCTCCTTCAATACAACAAAGGATGCTGAGGATATAGTTAGAAATTTATCCTATGGCAAAAATAAGCCTCATGTTTCTTACCCATAAAAAAACTTAAAAATTCGAGCCTTATGAATAAGGGAGATTCGATTAATACTTTTCTTGACAAAGAATTTTATATTCCAGAGTCCATATGTGGACAACATAAGTACTCTTGAATATATCTGGAAGTGCTAGATTATAGTGTTATATTCTAGAGAGTTCATACGAAGTACCTACTCATGATGGCCACATAAGTAGAGGGAACTTAGAGAGAACTATAGATGGTGACTAGGCAAAGGCCATAAATAGGTTGGGAGGTGAGTCCCAGACATGTCATTCTGTGGAATATAACAGAGAAGAAAAATTTGAAGGAACACTTGATTTTTACTGATGAATTCTTGCAAGATAGTGTATTTGTGCAATGTTTTATTAACAATCTTTGAGAATCATATTAGATTTCTTTCTTCTACTATTCAATTGATGTTGAAAGGAAATACAAAATCCTTAACATTTGAAGATATCTTTATTTGGAAACTACCATGACTTCATGCCTTTTATATGTATCAACTCATTTACAATGTGCAGATATACTCACAAAGTCTTTGGACGGAACGAAGATGCATAGACCAAGAAATCAAGAACGAATGAAGACCAAGCATGTTAGGCTTGATAGGGAGCTTTTGGTGCAATTAAACAAGTCCACATACTCTGTTAATCACCACATCTCTTATAGAACCTTATGTGATCAACCCCTTATAAGAAAACATTCACATTTACTTTTGTAAAAGTGTCCTACAACCACGAGGAAGTTAGGAAGCATCAAACCTCAAAGTTCTTGGTTGTTGATTGATGAGAGAATATCTCCTACACTTTAGGATTCACTTTTAGGTAGAACTCTTTGAATTTGAATTCAAATATTGGCCCCAATTCCAACTATAAAAAGAGGATGACATGACCTACGCGATATCTCGACTCCATGAGATCAATTTGATTGGCATCTGTTATGAATTGACCGCTCATTTCATAGCTCATTCACCTCTCAAACATTGTGCAATATATGATTTTCAATGACATTCTATTTGTATACGATTTAATATACATATTATCATCACATTCTCATTTCACTTCTCTATTATGACTACATCAAAATAGTGACTTTCTAAGAGCTTGTTCTTAGTGTCTGATTGATCATTTGTCATGCTTTAAGGCACGATAGATTCATCATACTATCTAGTATATGAATACAAAGTCTCATTATGATTGCTTCTCTAGATCATGAGAAATTAACACATCTCTACTCTCTTGTTAGTTGACTATTCCATCACGTAATTGTCGGGAAGGTTCCATGATTTGATAAACATCTTTATTAGTGTGTAGTCATCATTTTTTATGAAATCACTCATGATTGGTAGATATCTAAGCTAATTATATATCCCCAAAAGGAATTAAGCTAATTGCTACTGTGCTCAGAGAACATTGAACAAGTTTATAGACAATAATAGCAAGTTTCTTAGCCTTGGATAAATTCCTACCTATTTTCTTTTATCCATTGATTACTGGATCATGTTTCAAGCAACATAGGTTATTATTTATGATCAATATCTAGCTAAAGAAGCTCACTATACCCTTCAACAATCATTCTTGGTATGCATGAAGCAGGATCAAGCAACACCACTTCATCTCTGAAGACTATCAACCATCTCCTCCAACATAAATATGTTGGACAACCAAACCAATCAGTAGATATATGTGTGTGTCATGGTAGGCCATCCTCAACAAACTCATCTTGTGAGCAAACTGGAGAAAAATAATGGTTTATATCCTATTGGTATCAGAGCAAGCAACATGCACTGGGCAAGGTCAAACTCAAGCTGCTAGGACAACAACTCAATGGCTTAATCAAGAGGCCATCATGTTCTGATGTGAAGAATTCAAATTGTGTTATACTATATGAGTAGTAACATGGCACACACTTGACAATAGGCCCACGAGCTTGGTAAACCTTTGATCATTGCTTAGTAATATATACATACATGTAAATCCTACCTTGAAGCCAATAGTGTGAACGTATTCACTTGCTATATACAAGAGGGGTTTCTAAAGCAAATGGAAGGGGCAGAAGGATGCTAGGGCATGAAGATTTTTCATGAGGTTGACAAATGAGGATTTTGCATTCACGTTTTGCTGAGATTTTTCGAGGTAATTTACATGGCATATAGAGTTGTAAATATTAAGATCCATAGGAAGATACTACATCAAAGAAGATGTCTAAGACATTTATGCTATTTTAAGGAGTTAATCATATTAACTCTCTATTTTTGGCAAAAGAGAGGATGAGATTTAGGCAAAGATCTTTCAGGGAAAATTATGTGCATGGGGAGATTGGGATATATGCTCTCATATAGAGCCAAGGATTCCCTGAAAATGCCACAAATAATAGGCTTTTGGTTTCTTCACAATAGCCCTCTTGCATGACTTTTACATAAGTTTTAGGGGCTATTTTGATTCATAGCCATTTTAGGAAGGGAAAAAGAGGAAGGATTTTTCATAGATTGGTGGGAAAAATCATGCATGCATATAGCATTAAGCATAGAATTCCATTTCGAGTTGGAGAAAGCACCTAAATTTAATAAATTCCGATTTTGGAAGAGGGAAATAGAGCTTCTCTAGGTATGACACTACAACATATGGGGGCATACCAACACTGCCTTTACCGACAGTCACTCTCGGCATCGGTATAAACGTTGGGAAAGTCCACTTAAAGATATCGACGGTCAAGTGACCGTCGGTATGACGGTTTAAAGCGGATCGTTGATGTGTGTCGCGACCGCCGGTATAGGCGTCAGTATGGGTGTCAGTATGGGGGTCGGTATGATTGTCGGGAAATTACTAGAAGTTATCGACACCCATACCGATGCCCATATTGAGGCCGAGTTTTAAACATACCGGGAACGCAAGAGCAAAACTGAATATTTTTGCGCGTGTTTGAGTACTGGTTGTCTTCTATCAAACTTGCGCATGCGAACTAAATTGCGACTTACATTGCATTGTGCGCGCACACACACACACACATAGAGATCTTTCTCTCTCAACACACAAACACTCTCTCTCTGTTTAGATCTCACATCTTGGTAAGTGGTGCGCGTACTCTTAGCGTTTGTCTTTCTCTATGCTTTAGGTATTATAATTTCTCTTCTCTTTGATTTTGTAAAAGTTCTTTGGCATCGATTCTTTGGAATTCGATGATAGACAACATACATTATGCCTTGATGACAACGATCCAAAAGACAGACATACTTGTAAGTGATTGTTTTATTCCCTATTGATAGAGAGAGAAAGAGAGAGAGATGAGAAAGATAGAGAGAGAGAGATAGAGATATAGAGAGATAAAGAGAGAGATAGTGAAAGATAAAGAGAGATGAAAGAGTGGAAGATAGATATAGGAAGATAGAGCATACGTACACACACATACAGACACACACACATCTACACATGCATACATATACACATAGATGCTTACATATACACACGTGCATGCATACACACACATACAAATATACACACATGCATACATACACACACATAGACACATACATACACACACATATATACACATATGCATGCATACATACAGACACATGCATACACACATACATACACACACATATACACACATTCATACACACATACATACACACATATACGCACTGCATGCATACATACACACACATATACACACATGCATGCATACACACATATACACATATACACACATGCATACATACACACACATGCATACACACATACATACACACACACATATACACATATGCATACACACATATACACATGCATGCATACATACACACACATACAAATATACACACATGCATTCATACATACACACACATACACATATACGCACATGCATACATACACATGCACATGCATACATACACACGCATATGTACACACATGCATACATACACACACATATGTACACACATGGATACATACACACACATACAAATATACACACATGCATGCATACATACACAAACATACACGTATACACACATGCATACATACACACACATGTACACACATGCATACATACACACACATGTACACACATGCATGCATACCTCACACGCACACACACACACATACATACACACATGCATGCACACACACACATGCATACATACACACACATATGCATATACTCACACATGCATACATAGACACACATACACATATACACACATGCATACGTTCACACATTAAGATTACTGTTTTAGGGTTTAGGCATACATATAGTTCAATTACATTTATATTAAGAAAAAATATAGAAAAAAATAATTTAAAAAATTTGAATATATAAATAAACATATATGTAAAATAGGATTAGGGTTTTATGATTAGGGGTTTAGGTTTTTTTAGGTGTTTTAGTATCTGGTTTTAATATTTCAGATTTAAGGCTTTAGGTTTTAGTATTTCAGGTTTAAGTCTTTTTAATTAGGAATTTAGGGTCTTAACACCTACATAACATATATACACACATACACATACACATATAATACATATCTACATCTACATACACATGCATACACAAATATACATATTTTAGGTCTTGATATTTAAGATTAGGGTTTTAGGGTTTAGGCATACATATAATTCAATTACATTTATATGAAGAAAAAATATAGAAAAAAAAAAGAAAAAATTTGAATATATAAATAAACATATATATAAAATAGGGTTAGGAGTTTATGTTTTTTTAGGTGTTTAAGTATGAATATATAAATAAATATACATATAAAATAGGATTATTATATAGATAAATAAATATAAAAACAACTAGTGTTTTAAATAATTTTATTAGATATATATAATTAAATATACAAAAATAGGATTAATTAAGAAACAAATCTGAATATATAAATAAATGTATATATAAAATAGGTTTTAAGGTTTTAACACCTACATAACATATATACACACATACACATACACATATAGAAACAATTAAGGAAAAAATATGAATATATAAATAAATAAATATATATATATATAATAGGATAATTATATATATAAATAAATATAAAAAGAACTAGTGTTTTAAATAATTTAATTATTTATATATAATTAAATATATAAAAATAGGATTAATAAAGAATAGGATTAAATATATATAATAAAATTTATATAAAATAGGATTAGGGTTTTAGGGTTCTTTAGGTTTTTAAGTATTTAGGTTTTAGTATTTTAGGTTTAAGTCTTTAGGAGTATGATTTTTAGGTTTAAGTCTTTAGGAGTATGATTTTTAGGTTTAATAAAAAAAAATGTTCTTAAATGTCCATATTCTATCATATGGCTAGTTTGGATCCGGAGGAGAGAATGGCATGTCCTTGCACTCAGTGCACATATCAAATTTATTAGAAATGATGGATTTGTACTGCACACGTTAGAGAGTATGGATCCTTTGACAAAAGTCGACTAGAAAATCTATGCTACCATTCGCATGGTCCCCCACGTGAGCAGATAGACCCAAATGACATTGCACCGGTAACCTCTCGTGCACAAAAGAGAATCAAAAAGGACTTAGATATACAAGCAAATACTAATAGCATTACACGGAATGAACATATGGAAGAGATGCTTGAAGCATTTTATGAGATGGACGAAGATCATGACGGTGGAGAAGATGTGGAGAGTTTCATGGACACAATAAAATTTCCACGATCAGAAGTCGATGAAGAATATGAAAACATGTGAAGACTATCTCGTTAACCACTTTACAATGGAGCAAAGATATCTGTACTATGTGTGTCACTTGCAATGATCAATCTGCAATCCATTTATGGATGGTCTGATACTAGTGTCACTAAATTGTTCAGGTAAGTGGATTTGAAATAAACTTTCGTTGTTGTATCAAAATAACTCTATTTACTAATATCATTTTAATTGCTTATTGTAGGCTTCTTAAAGATCAATATATGCCAGAGGGCCATGATATGCCTCCAACACGTGGAGACGCAAAAGAAATTTTAAAGCCCATTGGAATGGATTATACTAAGATTCATGCTTGTCCGAATGATTGCATTTCAGAATGATTATGAGCATCTCCACGTATGCTCAAAGTGTGGAGCAAATAGATTTAGAGAAGACCTTGTAGGCGAAGCAATCCCCATAAAGGTTCTTCACCACTTTCTTATCATTCCACGAATTAAGAACATGTTTAAATGCAAATCTATAGCTGAGTTAATGTCATGGTAGATGGTGTATTACGAGTGTCTGCTGACTCTGATGCTTGGAAGGACATAGATAGTAAGTGGCCAGAGTTTTCTAGTGAGCCTCACTCCATACGTCTAGGCCTACTTATCGATGGAGTGAATCCATTTGGTTTACGCATTTCTTCATGGTGCACATGGCCTGTATGTTTGGTCAATTATAACATCCCACCATGGCTAGCCACAAAGAAAGGTCATTTCTTATTAGCTCTTATTGTACCAGGTAAGTATAAGGTAAAAAACATGGATGTATATCTTGCACCACTTGTGGAAGAACTGCACATTTTATGGGATGGGATTACTGTGCGTGACATGTCTCAACCTATAAGAAAATGAGACGTGCGAGTGCAAGGCATACTTATGTGGATGATGCATGATTGGCCTGGTCTCACTCCTGTCGGCCTCACTCTCATCGGTGTCACTCCTACCAATGTCACTCCTACGGGTGGTCCTACTCCCGCAAGAAGTATGTCTCCTAGCTTTATGACTCCACCACGACCATCTTTTCAGCCATCCCCTATTGGCTCTAGTAGTAGACATGTGGGTTCGATATCGAGCGCGATACAGGTTCTAGTCTGTCTCGTAGGTCGAGGTCATGCTCTAGAGCAGGAGGTTCTAGGAGTGGATCTACAAGTAGGTGTGGAGGAGGCGGCTGTTATCGAGGCAGTGCGATGGACGTGGTGTCCCCCGCTTCTACTCCTAGGATGAGTACCTCAGATGTAGGTACGCCATGCGATACACCACGTGGAACACCACGTACACCTTGGGCTGCTCATGACCATGATGAATCCAAGGTGTACAATATCTGAGATGGAGCTTCGGTGATGGATGCGGTGTCGGAAAGTTTTCAACTTTCCAGTTGATGACCAGATAAAATACAATTAACTTAATTGGTGAATTCTAACCTTGTATATCACTGTTAAACAATTATGTTGATTGGAATTAACTATTTTTGAAGTGTTTGCAGATACAGGAAATGATAAAGAATACATGTTCATATTAGGGTTTACTCTAATTTCATATTTAATGAGTATTTCATATTTATACATGCTTGATTCATGGGTATTTAAGCCTAGGGTTGTCTAAGTTCACATGATTTTATGTTCATTAGGTTCATCTGAAGGGTCTCAAAAGATTTAATGGATTCATGTTAGAGTTTAATTAAGAGTTAGTAGGTTAATGATAGGTTCAGAAGGATTTTGATAGGTATTCAATTAATTTCCAAAGGATTCTAATGGGTTTCTTATGGGTTTCAAATAGGTTTTCTAGGGTTTTACTATATTTAAAGGGTTAAAATCAATGTTATTTAAAAACATTAATATATAAATTACATATTTATTATTTAAAAATTAATCTATGCTATTATTAATGATTGTAAGCATATAAGTGCATTTAAATATTAAGGTTCTACTTAATTAAATTCTTATTCTAAGCTTAAATTAAAAGAATTATTTAATTATCAGAATTAAAGTTATTGAATTAAAATGAAAATGAAGTGGATAAATAATGAATGGTGTATGTGAGTGGTGATTAAAGTGTGGTGAGAGTTGAGTGTGTAAATAAAGTGGTTAAAGTAGTAGGTTGAAAGTGTGGTAATTGTGAGTGCAAGTTAAAAGAGTGGTTTAAATAGATTATGCATTTAAAGTAGTTAAAGGTTAATAAAAGTATGGTGGATAAGTGTGGGTAAAAGAGTGGATGAAAAATTAAAGTAGAATAAAAAAGAGTGATACACAAAGGTCTCTGTGTGTATATATATGAATGTGTGTTGAGCTCAAGTTTCTCCTAATGTTTCTTGCAGACATTCAAAGCAAAAGAATCGAAGAGCATCGTTGCAAAAAGTGGAGAATTCAACAAATCAATTAACCGATAATCTGATTTAAATCTATAGACATTATCCTTGATTAAGCTTTGTATAGGATTCACTTATTGTTAGCAATCTTTTAGAGAAATTATATCATTGCTTTATAGCATTGTAATCATCCATTATTGTCATTAGCATTAATTCAATTCTAATTTTCATTATCATTCTTGTCAATGTTATCTGAAATCGTTGAAGAAACTTTGATATTACCTATATCTCAAGAAGCTATTGATAGATATAAAGCAGTCCAGCCTTACGGTTCTTAGACGTTTAAAGTGTTTCAATTATCTACTCCATATTTCCTAGCTATTGATAGATATAGAGCAGCCCAGCCTTACGGTTCTTAAACGTTTAAAGTGTTTCAATTATCTACTCCATATTTCCTAGATTTAAGAGTAATTTAGAATTTCTGATACCTTAGACGAAAGAAAAATATACCTAAAACACCTACGATTGTCTCATACACCCTGCGTGTGCCGAGGGATTTAGTGGCTGACTGATCCACCAGCCTTATGTCCGCAACTTCCCGACAATTTGGTGAACCCGACGTGAAGGTTCGGCAAGACACCGTAGGTATAAAGGTATATTTACTTTCTGTTTTGCATATGCATATATAGGCAACTTGATGATTGAAGAAGAAGATCAACATCCTTTGTAGCTGCAGCTGATTGTTCCTCGTCACGTCACCTTTATCCATCAACTTTCATAAAAGTGACGATGCACATGCATCAAAAAATTTTGCACTCAGCACATTCACAACAAACCTCTTCATCAAGCTAGTTGATCAGGTATATTTATTCTTATTCTGTTGCATAATAGTAGAAAAGGTTTCGTTATTTCTAAAGCAGTAGGAAATTTTTCTTTATTGCATAGTAGTAGAAAAGGTTCTTTATTGCAAAATAGTAGGAAAGCTTGCTTTATTTCTTTTGTTTGCAAAGCAATAGGAAATTCTTCTTTAAGTTTTTTCTATTGCAACATAGTAGGAAAGGTTTTCTTTATTTTTATTTCTAAAGTAGTAGGAAAGGATTCTTTTCAACAAAATTGTAGAAAAAGTTTCTTTATTACTAAAGTATAGGGAAATTTTCTTTTTATTTTCAAAGGAGTAGTAAATTTTTCTTTAGTTTGTTGACAGAAGTAGGAATATTTTCTCCATTTTTGTTTCTTTTACCACGGAGTCGTATCAGGATCAAGATACAGACGGATTATTACGAGAATTATATACGTATATTTCATATTTTCTATAAAGTTAGACTTATCCACTATGGCTGATCACTTTGAAGAGCAGCGAATTTGGAAGATCATAGATGCAATTAAAACAGATAGGGGGGAATTTACTGGAATAAATGTAACAGGTTATCTTAAATATTATGAACAATTGACAGAACAATATGGGTTACCGGAAGACAATAAAAAAGATACATTTATACGAATTGCTCATGGGTTCACTAGAGAGAGAATCCAATTGCGAATAGTCCAACCAAACATGACTTGGGTGGATTTCAAGACTCGGCTTCTTACTGAATTTTTGCATGAAGATTACAGTAAGAATAATAGAGCCACATTTATGCGATGGGTAGGAACTATGAAGTTAGACCAACACATAACTCAGGGATTAACTGAATTTGATATCAAATTTAACCAAATGCCTCAAGCAGACAGAACAGCTCTTGAACCAGATAAATTAAGAAATTTTCTAAACATGCTAGATCCATCTCTTAGACGAGAGCTAGAACCAATGCTTGAGGATGGAGCGATTGCGAGTGGGCTTACTGGAAATTGGGATAACGTAAGAGCAGTTGTCCATAGGTTAGCCCAAAGGCAGGAGCGAAATCAGATGCAAACTCCAAGAATATATGAAAGAGATGTGCCAAGAAAGATAGATAATGACCCCACTTCTTATAACCCTAAAAAGGATGACTCTGAACTTATAATGTTAAAAACATCAGTAGAATCACTTGTCAAACATGTGGAGACTTTGGCGACTGAAATAGCTACTATAAAGAGTATGCAAGAGCTTAAATTGAGAGATCAGGAGAAACCAAAAGAATTAGAACAAAATCCTAGGAATCAAATGCCAGCTAGAAGACCATTTAACCAAGCACGTAGATGTCTCTGGTGTGATGATTTGGAGCATCCACACTGGACATGCAACTTATTCAAAGAGGCCAAGGATAAGAATTGGGTCACAGAAGTAGATCGAAAGATCTGTGACTATGTAACAAAAAGGCCCTTGGCATCAAACTATGGAAAACGGGGAATGAAAACCTTCTTTGAAGCCTCCACAAGCCAAAATACATATGCTTGTAGGCTGGATAGTGAAGACTCTAATTGTGATTTCTGGGAGCAGGTTTATGATACTGCTAGTAGAGGCAAGTTATCAGTTGCGAACTTATATGCTACAAGCTCGGATATTAGATCAAAGACATGTTGGAATGAGCCAGTAGATATGTTCTTAGTATATGCTCATGAAATTAATGTAGACGAGAAAAGAAAACGGGATGAAGAGGGACAGTCTAAACGAACAACTAGGGCTAGAAAAGAGGGTGAAACGACTGATACAATTAAAGAACCGCCTATGATGGAGCCTAGTCAGGAACCAAAACAACAGGAACATGAAAAGAAGTCTCAAAATAAGGGTAAAGGAAAGAAAGTAGGAGAAAATGAAACACAACCCATACGAGAAGAAGGAAGTAAGGAAGAAAAACCGAAAAAGAAACCTCAGACTTTTCGATTGATCTCACAAATCGAGAAGCAAATAGATATTCGAAAAGTTATGGATGAAAAAATTATGAAGGCAGAAGTAGCCATGACATTAGAGGAATGGTTAGCATTTTCAAGAACAGATGTGAAAGAAGATTTCATGAGTATCATTAAACGAAGAAGAGAACCTATTGAGTATAGAACAGAAGATATTGAAATGGAGGAAAGAAACGATGAGGATGAACCGAAAGTGAGTGTTGTACAAATAAATGAATCTGAGTATAGAGAATCTTCTGATCGTAGAAATTATTTGGGACCTGTTATTGGACATTTTGAAAAAGGAAATGATGACCCAAATAGCCATTACACTCAGAAACATTGGGCTAGGGGTACCACTGAAACTATGGTTAAGATAGGTAATAATAAGAAACCGCAAGTAGCATTAATCGATTCAGGATCAGAAATCAATGTAGTCTCAAGAGAGATTTATAATGAGGGAAAATGGCCTATTGATAGGGACCATGGATGGAAAATGAAGGCAGCCAACAATGCTTCTGGCTATTTACTAGGAGCTTGTGCAAATGTTCCTATTACTATTGGAGATGTTAAAGAGGAACATAATTTCTTCGTTCATGATGACTGCTCGTACCCAATTATTTTGGGGCAGCCGTTCATTTGTGAACAAAGAATGGAGACAAAAGTATTGGATGATGGAAGTGCTTTTGCAAGAATTCGTTCTCGTGATGGCCTTAAATCTGTCCAATTCATGACGCTTTGTATAAATCATCCTCGTAATCGTAGATCTTTTAGAAAAAGTCCTTTAAGACACATTGAATAGGATTTCGAGTAAATGCCACTGTTGAGCGAGATGACAGTGGACTTTGGTTCAAAATCTCGCAAAATCTTGCACAGAACTCAGATAAAATGACTGTTTATTTTCCATCTGCTACGTTATATATTTTTCATTTTAAACAAATTCCAAGAAAACTTATAAAAAAATACGAAAAACATTTGAAAAACAAAGGAGATCTATTAATGGATGAAAGTATTGAATATATTATTGAAACTACACATTGCTTCTCAACATTAGAAGAATTAGAACTTTGTTATCAAAATCAGTCTAATTCTCATATTCTCATCTCTTCACTTGATATGTATGCATTAATTCAGGAATATGCCTCTAGTATTAAGCATGAGTATGATGCCTTAGTGGAGACCAAATATAAAACTGTTAGTAAGAAGGTTAAACCCGTAGCACAACCACTACCAAAATTTAGTAATGATATTATAAAGAATGTAAGTCATGAGCCAATCCTCAGAAATCCGACAAATATTGGCCATGTATTTACTAAAGAATCCTTAAATCAAATTAAATTAGATGCTAGTGGTTTCCTTCTTCCAGCAGAAAAAGAGTATTTTTTGAAGATTATTGAGCAACATGGAAGAGCATTTTCTCTTGAGCCTTCAGAGATAGGATGTGCAGATCCTCGGATAGTTGCACCGATGATAATTTTCACTATTCCCCATATTCCTTGGAATTTGCGCCCTATTCCTGTACCTAAAGCTCATCTTCCAGAGCTGATCAGATTACTTAAAGAAAAAATTCATATGCATATTTTAGAAACCTCTTCAGCTCCCCATTCAAACCGTTGGTTTACTGTGCCCAAGAAGAGTGGAAAACTTCGGTTTATCCAAGATCTTCAACCAGTTAATAAAGTGACTATTAGAAATGTGGGTACAGGTCCAATTGTGGATGAATTTGCGGAAGCTTTTTCAGGCAATTCTATATATTCAATGGGTGATCTCTACTCTGGGTATGATCAATTTCAATTGGCATTAGAGAGTAGAGACATTACTACCATGAAAACACCTTTGGGATTAGTTAGGATGTGTACATTACCTCAAGGTGCGACCAATTCAGTAGCACACATGATGAGTGCAATGAATTTGGTTTTGCATGATTTTATTCCTCACATTACTATGCCCTTTATCGATGACATTCCCATTAAAGGTTGCTTGGAAGAAGAGAAAGATAGCACTCTGGATGAAGATGGTTGTCGTAGATTTGTAAAGGCTCATATCCTTGATTGCCAAAGAATCTTTCAGCGATTTATTCATGTTGGCTTAACGTTATCTATAGAAAAATCTACTTTTGGTGTTAATGAGGTCCTCATTGTAGGTCATCTTTGTGGCCATTATGGACGGAGGCCATACCCTCAGAAAATTGATGCCATTAATAAGATTTCGGAGATATGTAAAAATGTGAGTGAAGTTCGTCGATTTTTAGGAGCTTGTATCTTCTATGTTATATGGATACCACATTTTGCACATATAGCTGACTGTCTTTATGATTTATTAAGGAAGAAAAGAAAACTTTTATGGATAGAAAAACATACTCAAGCAATGCGTAGATTAAAGAAGTTGTTACAAGAAGCTCCAATCCTTAAACGAGTAGATTATACGAATAATAAGCCTATTATTTTGACTGTTGATACTAGTCCTATTGGAATTGGCTGGGTCATAAGTCAAGATGATGAAGAGGGTAGAAGATATGCTATTAGATTTGGAGCTAAGATTTTACATAATACTCAAAGAAATTATCCTCAAATTAAAAGGGAACTTTGGGGATTAGTCACAGCTCTAAAGTCTCATAAAGAATATCTCATAGGAGCAAATGTGATTGTGGAGACAGATTGTTTACCGCTAATTGGAATGATCACAAACTGTTCTTCACCAGATATTGCAATGCTTCGTTGGATTTCTTATATTAAATTCATAAATCCAGTTTTAATTCATATTTTAGGAAAATCTAACTCTATTGCTGATATGCTCTCAAGAGCTAGGTATGATGAGAATGATGAAGCCAAAGTAGATACTAATATGATAAATTATGATTCCCAAGTTTATGTATATGAAAAATTAATTCAAATGAATATGAAGGAGAGTGGCTAGAGATTGGAAAGTATCTTAGTACTTTAGTTAGATCACCTTCATGGTCTTCAAATAGATTTAGGAATATTAGAAAAAGAGCATTTAACTTTTTCTTAAAAAATGGATTACTTTGGAGACATGCAAGGGGGAAGATCAAAATGCCACAAAGAGTACTAGGTACTAAGAATCTTCAGATGCAAGTCTTGAAGAGCATGCATGATACTTTATGGGCCGGGCATAAAGGTTTTGTTGCCACTTATGAAAAAATTAGAGAGTGTTACTGGTGGCCAGGTATTTATGTTAATGTAAAGAAATATGTGGATTCTTGCGATGTATGTCAAGTTTATTCATCGGTTAAGCATAGGGATCCACTGCATCCTACGTATCCACCATGCATACACTATAAGTGGGTAGTAGACTTAGTAACCATGCCCAAAGGTATCGATAGAATGAGATACATAGTTCTTGCTCGAGAAGATCTTACTAATCATGTGGAAGGCCGAGCTCTAAGATCAAAAACTACTTTCAATGTATGCAAATTTCCTCTAGAAGATGTGATTTCAAGATTTGGGTATATTGAAAAAATAGTAGCCGATAGGGGCGAATTAGATGCGCAAGAGGCTAGGGAATTCTTTGCTAGGCATGGAATTCGTTTAGCTCTTACGACTGCATATAACCCTGAGGCTAACGAAAAAATTGAAAGAGGGCATTCCCCTATCATAAAAGCGATTTCTAAAGCTTGCAAAGGAGAACTAAAGAATTGGCCAAAACTTTTTCCATTCGCTTTGTGGGCTGATAGAATGACCTGTACGAGAACGACGGGGTTTATGCCGGCAGAGCTAATGTACTGCCAAAAGCCAATTTTTCCAGTAAATACCCAAATTCTTACTTGGACTACGCTTCCTTGGAAAGATAATTTATCTACTGAAGACTTATTAGCTTTAAGGATTCAGCAGCTTGAGCAAGGGAATGAAAGACTAGATGAAGCTATAGCTAAATTAAAAACTTCTCGACTTATAAATAAAAAGTATTTTGATAAATCGCATAGGTTAAGACCAAAGCCAATTCAAATTAATGATTGGGTATTGATATATGATAGCACATTCGATACACAGTATGATGCTCGTAAAAAATTAAAAAAGCAATGGTTTGGACCTTATGTGGTGGTCAAAATCTATGAAAATGGAACGTATGCCTTAAGAGAGTTAGATGGAACTCCGCTTAAAAATTTAATTGCAGGTAAAAGAGTTAAAATATTTAAACAAAGAAATGAAGAATATTATGATTTATTATCTGATGAAGAAAATGATGAATGAATGTTTTAATAAAAATAATGCTTAAATTTTGTTAAATATGTTTTTTCTTTTCTAGGTATGAAAATAAAAATTTTATTTAAACTAATTTTCTTGTGAGTTTATATGTTGTTGCTTGATAGCAGGAGTTGAAGATGTTTTTTGAACCAATTAATTAAAGACTGATTTATGATAAAGATGAAGCGCATGAGATTGAAGATAGTACATGCAGTTTAAAATTTAAGCAAACAAAGCGATATTTGAATGAATGGCGATGCTAAAGATGGAATCAATATAGATCAGGTGAAACAGTTCTAACCCTGATTAATGTTTTAAATTTTGTTTTTCCCTGCATTATCATAATTAGAAATGTACATTCTTCAGCTAGGTTAAGAAACCTCTTAAAATTATGAAAAGTAGAATTTACACTGAAGTAGGAATGTGCTTGAAGAGAAGATAGGAATTAGAGACCTATGGCTGTCATATGAATAGTTGAAGGAACCCTTAACTTGCAACTCCTAGTAGAAGTAGACTTGTTTTATATAGGTAAGCTTCCTTTAATCTGACCCATTTAGCTAAAGAGATCCTAGTTCCTCCTTTAGCTTACCTCTAGATCCTTTGCTCTGATTAGGGGTTAAGCCTTTCCCCTTCATCAGAAAAGTTGCGAAGAAAAATTGCAAGCAGTACATTAATGGTTGCTGCATATGAAAAGAGGGAAAATGATAAAAAGAAAAATTATGATTAAAAAAAAAAACAAAAAAAGATAAAAGAAAAATCAAATAAATCAGTTGTGGTCTCGAAATCACTTCTGATTTGAAAAGCGGGCTATATAAGGCGGATGTATGCTAGAGGGGAGTTAGTTTTTCGTATCTTAATGGCAAATGGTTAGGAGATGAGGATAGAGGGCCTATATAACATATGTTTTACTTACGAACAGAGTTAATAGAAGAGTTAGTACGAACACTATTTGAATGACTTTTATAGTTTCCTTCTAAAACCTGTTTCCAATTCATGCATTGAACGAAAAGGTTTAAATTCAAGTTTACATAATTTTATAAGTTTTCTTTGCTATTTGAAGATGTACTAATGATAGAAGCATTTTTTATATACAGACAATTTGAATTTGAATCATGAATAATTTTCAAAAGAATTTGATATTGCTTTCTATGATCTGCAGGTTGGCCCATCGAGGACGATGTGCAGGTTTGGCTGGGGCGAATGTCAGAAAGTTTTCAACTTTCCAGTTGATGAACAGATAAAATACAATTAACTTAATTGGTGAATTCTAACCTTGTATATCACTGTTAAACAATTATGTTGATTGGAATTAACTATTTTTGAAGTGTTTGCAGATACAGGAAATGATAAAGAATACATGTTCATATTAGGGTTTACTTTAATTTCATATTTAATGAGTATTTCATATTTATACATGCTTGATTCATGGGTATTTAACCCTAGGGTTGTCTAAGTTCACATGATTTTATGTCCATTAGGTTCATCTGAAGGGTCTCAAAAGATTTAATGGATTCATGTTAGAGTTTAATTAAGAGTTAGTGGGTTAATGATAGGTTCAGAAGGATTTTGATAGGTATTCAATTAATTTCCAAAGGGTTCTAATGGGTTTCTTATGGGTTTCAAATAGGTTTTCTAGGGTTTTACTATATTTAAAGGGTTAAAATCAATGTTATTTAAAAACATTAATATATAAATTACATATTTATTATTTAAAAATTAATCTATGCTATTATTAATGATTGTAAGCATATAAGTGCATTTAAATTTTAAGGTTCTACTTAATTAAATTCTTATTCTAAGCTTAAATTAAAAGAATTATTTAATTATCAGAATTAAAGTTATTGAATTAAAATGAAAATGAAGTGGATAAATAATGAATGGTGTATGTGAGTGGTGATTAAAGTGTGGTGAGAGTTGAGTGTGTAAATAAAGTGGTTAAAGTAGTAGGTTGAAAGTGTGGTAATTGTGAGTGCAAGTTAAAAGAGTGGTTTAAATAGATTATGCATTTAAAGTAGTTAAAGGTCAATAAAAGTATGGTGGATAAGTGTGGGTAAAAGAGTGGATGAAAAATTAAAGTAGAATAAAAAAGAGTGATACACAAAGGTCTCTATGTGTATATATATGAATGTGTGTTGAGCTCAAGTTTCTCCTAATGTTTCTTGCAGACATTCAAAGCAAAAGAATCGAAGAGCATCGTGGCAAAAAGTGGAGAATTCAACAAATCAATTAACCGATAATCTGATTTAAATCTATAGACATTATCCTTGATTAAGCTTTGTATAGGATTCACTTATTGTTAGCAATCTTTTAGAGAAATTATATCATTGCTTTATAGCATTGTAATCATCCATTATTGTCATTAGCATTAATTCAATTCTAATTTTCATTATCATTCTTGTCAATGTTATCTGAAATCGTTGAAGAAACTTTGATATTACCTATATCTCAAGAAGCTATTGATAGATATAAAGCATTTAAATATTAAGGTTCTACTTAATTAAATTCTTATTCTAAGCTTTAATTAAAAGAATTATTTAATTATCAGAATTAAAGTTATGGAATTAAAATGAAAATGAAGTGGATAAATAATGAATGGTGTATGTGAGTGGTGATTAAAGTGTGGTGAGAGTTGAGTGTGTGAATAAAGTGGTTAAAGTAGTAGGTTGAAAAAGTGGTAATTGTGAGTGCAAGTTAAAAGAGTGGTTTAAATAGATTATGCATTTAAAGTAGTTAAAGGTTAATAAAAGTATGGTGGATAAGTGTGGGTAAAAGAGTGGATGAAAAATTAAAGTAGAATTGATACACAAAGGTCTCTGTGTGTATATATATGAATGTGTGTTGAGCTCAAGTTTCTCCTAATGTTTCTTGCAGACATTCAAAGCAAAAGAATCGAAGAGCATCGTGGTAAAAAGTGGAGAATTCAACAAATCAATTAACCGATAATTTGATTCAAATCTATAGACATTATCCTTGATTAAGCTTTGTATAGGATTCACTTATTGTTAGCAATCTTTTAGAGAAATTATATCATTGCTTTATAGCATTGTAATCATCCATTATTGTCATTAGCATTAATTCAATTCTAATTTTCATTATCATTCTTGTCAATGTTATCTGAAATCGTTGAAGAAACTTTGATATTACCTATATCTCAAGAAGCTATTGATAGATATAAAGCAGTCCAGCCTTACGGTTCTTAGACGTTTAAAGTGTTTCAATTATCTACTCCATATTTCCTAGCTATTGATAGATATAGAGCAGCCCAGCCTTACGGTTCTTAAACATTTAATGTGTTTCAATTATCTACTCCATATTTCCTAGATTTAAGAGTAATTTAGAATTTCTGATACTTTAGACAAAAGAAAAATATACCTAAAACACCTACGATTGTCTCATACACCCTGCGTGTGCCGAGGGATTTAGTGGCTGACTGATCCACCAGCCTTATGTCCGCAACTTCCCGACAGCGGCTTGCAAAGCAACGCGTGCACGTATACGACAACTTTGCTCCATACACTTTGGACAATCTATCATGTTGAAATGGAGTGAACAAGATAAAGATTGGAAGAATTATATCACATAGAGGGTTTATCAAGAGTTCCGACCAACCGATGGATAGCCTCTTGTGAGCTTAGAGTGGATTCTGCACACCGCACATGAAGTTATATCCCATCCACGATCTGAGGCTCGTGATGCTTTCAGAGCAAGCTTACCAAAGCCTGTATGGTTAGATGCTGAGGAGTGGAATATGATTCCTGACGAGCAGCAGCAGACTCCTTATCAATATTGTCAGCAGCGAGATGTCGCAGCCACACATTTAGATACTATTGGACCATCACATTTGGAAAGCAGCGGATATGACTCGATGCATCATGAGTTTGTAACTACCATTTGATTTATTGAATTTGTTTGTTGTTAAGTTTCTCATGTATGTTCCTCTAATGTTTTGTATATTTCTTGCAAGAGTTGGCAATGGGTCATCCTCCAACATGAACGGAGGAGGCTTATGGATATCGACATGGACTGACTACACTATTGGAGGACTTGGAGGGACGCAGTGCGGTCGTTTCATGGGAGCGTGTGCGATGAGGTGATTAATTTGTAAACTTTGTTTTTACTTGTTGTTTGTAAATTTTATGTGAATTTATCTAATTTCATTAATGTTCTTTGTTGCAAGACAGTTGATATGGAATGCTCTTTGCATGTGTATGGATGTGGCACACCCAAATTTTGTATTTGATTTTTATATGGCAATGCAATGCTTTACCACATTTTGTAAAAGCGTCATATATGATAGTGGTTTTCCACACTCTTGTAAATGCTTCAGTTATGAAATATATAACTCTTTTTGTACATGGTTCATGATTCATTCTAATTATCTCTTTTGTGTCCAATAATATTCAATTTTATGAAATTATATTTCGTTTGACATTAGAGTACACATCACATGTACTCGGTTTTTTTTGGGCAGAGTGTATTGTATTTTGCTAAGCAACATCATGGTAATGTTGCTCTAGCAAAACACAACACACTCTGCCCAAAACAAATTTTACAGATATGGTCATCGGTATAAGCATAGGTGTACCCAGTAATGTCATCGGAATAAGTGTCGGTACACCCAATGGGCGCCGGTATATGCGATGGTGCACCCAACAGAAGTGCCGTTATGGGTGTGGGTATCGGCGTCGGCATTACCGATGCATATAACGACGCATATACCGAAGAAAAATCGAAGAAAAATCCACATGAATGCCATTAAAGAGGCTTGCTATGGAATAGGGCATACATACATGAATTATGGAGTATATATCAAAGTAAAAATTTATAAAATCGAAGAAAAATTCACATTAGGAATGGGTTAGAAGCTTGTTAAAGTATGCCATTTAAGTTTTTTGCACGAAAGTAAAAAACAAACTTCGTTTGTGTCTTTTTTGAGAAAAAAATTAGCATTCAAGAAGAAAGGATTAGGAAACATGAGAATATTCAAAAGCATCTTTGTATCTTAGTTTTTGAAATTAACATTAGAATTTTAGGATTTTCTTTTTAGAAGAATGCTTTTAGGCACTTCAAAACTCACATTTCCACACTTTTGTCTAGTACCTCCACTAGACCACTAGTTTGGCATGTCATGTTGAGCTAGAGAACTTCAAATTGGACATGCTATGGTTCCTTTCGAAGAGCACAAGATCAAGTTTTATTTTATTAAAATAATTTTTGGAAATAATGTATTCTTCTAGCTTTGGTGTGCAATTCTCAATATCTTTTGACAACTACCTTCTGGGAGCCATATCTTGCAAACCAAAAAGGTGATTGAAGTAATTGCTCTTCGAGGCTCTTGCATTGTGGGTAGTTTCAGACATAAAATTTTCTCCTTAGGTCTAGAAATGGATAACATATGTAATATTTGGTATATTTGCATTATTTTGTTAATCATTTGACTATGCTTCATGTTTTTGGAAGTGATCGGATGCCAATATTTGAACTTCAAAGTTTCTTATAGGACCTGGAGATAAAAGTGCAGAGGTCTCAAAGCTCATAAAAAAGTCTTGAATGCATGCATTTCCAACATCGAATCATTCAAAGATGTATTGCTTATGTTTTATAAGCCTCATGTTTTATGTTTTGGCATGTTTTTTATGTACATGCATGGATATATGATTGGAGTGCACACATTAAAGGTGATGATTTCTTAAAGTCTAAAATATGGATTAACTTAGTAGGTGTACAATTTTGATGGTTTGCAAGATAGATAATTGCAGGAAGTACAAGGCTATGCAAGCAAAATGTGGTTGCTAGCATTTTATGTTTTGGCAAGTTATGGAGTTCATATATTTGAGCATAATTGATGGCCTATGTTCCATTGGCCCACAAGGTCTTTGTTGTCAGGATCTTTCTCACGCGCATACAGAGATTACAGACGCAGAAAAACACAGAGAAAATAGAGGCAACAAGAGACAAGATTGAACGAAAGATTGGGTGCAATCTCCCCCCATGCACTTTGTTTCGACAGTCCACGGAGTGCATGTATTTATAGGACTTTTGATTACGTCGAAAATAGTGGTTACATGAGGGCGGCTTCGAAAAGGAGGCGTGAAACTAAAAGTTGGTAACTTTTACAGAAAGCCATTGCTTTTAATAACAGAAACTACGGCCTACAATGACCCTTATGCTAACCATTACTTTTCTAACAATAGAACCTTCTACGCAGGTTTATTTACAAGCTAAATAATAATTATTCGGATCATTGATGTCCGCCCTTTCACGCCTTGCACGCTCCTCACGAACCTTCAGCTACTATATCAAAAACATCAAAAACATATTAATACATTAATAATTTAACATTTTAACAATGCCTTGTTCAATAATATACAACATGCCTCCCAGTTGACAAGCAGCTGAACTCAGTTGATAAAATAATTCAACACTCTAATAATTATAATGCAGTGTTCAACATATTCCATATTACTGTTACAATCCAACAATGCATTGGCCAACATAGTCCATGTTACAATCCAACAATGCATTGGTATTTGATATTTCAATCCAACAATGCATTGGCTATTCCATATTTCAATCCAACAATGCATTGTTCAACATATTCCATATTAGTGTTACAATCCAACAATGCATTGGCCAACATAGTCCATGTTACAATCCAACAATGCATTGGCATTCGATATTTCAATCCAACAATGCATTGGCTATTCCATATTTCAATCCAACAATGCATTGTTCAACATATTCCATAAGGTATAACATGCCCCTCAGTTGAACAAGCAACTGACCTCAGTTGAAAAAATAATAAACATGGATGGCGAGTCACATGTTTCATCACTGAATAAAGAAAATAGGCATGTGCCATGTAAAAATACATGCATGGAAATGTTCATGGAGCTATAACATTAATGTGTTTGTGTATGATATGCAGAAATTAAGAGTATCTGTAAGATGCTGACATAGTCTTTCTAATGAATTTGGGCAAGCAAAGCTTGAATATGCTCCTATAAACTAAATTCAATATGTAAATGCATCATAATTATCAAACATGTAGGGTAAACTTTAAAGGTAGAAATGAATCCTTAAACTCTTCTTGAAAAGCCTTCCAGGTGTGTGGACAATCTGCACTATGAAAAAGATCATTCCACCATTGCTGCGCTCTTCCTACCAAATAATTAGTGGCAAACTCGATTTTCTTATTGTCTGAATATAACTCGTCGGAAAAGAAATCGTTGAATAGGGATAGCCATGATAAGACAAAGCGGCCATCTTTTCGTCCGTCGAATTGAAGCATAGCATAACGTCCTTGTATGGCTTGTTGAAGTGCTTGAAGTTCTTGGTTCATAATCTCTAACTCTTGCTCGAATGAAACTCCAGGTAAAGGTGAATTACTGTGATCCTCCATGGTGCTCTTGGACCCTTGCTCTCAACCTTGGTGTATTGAACCTTCTTGTTTGCAACCTTGGTGTCTCGATCCCGTGTTCTCAACCTTGCTTGGTATCTTGAACACTCAATCTAGTGCCACCCAAGGATTTTGAAGGAATTAACACTTCGAAGCTAGCTCATTGGAAAGTTTGTTCCGAGAGCTTTCCAACGGTATATTACACGCCTCAATCCGACCTACGCATTGAGAGATACACTTGATTCTTTGTTGGGTCCATCCTTGAAATCGTCGCGAGCGCCTTCCATAAATAAGAAAGAGAGAGAACTTGAGTACAACTCCAAGAGATGGTGGAGTGGTCAAAGTACTTCCCTTGAAAGTAGGAGGTTGTGGCTTCAAATCCTCCTACCTTAGGGACTCTAAACCTCTCTATTACCACTCAAAAATTAAAATTGTCTCGCGTGTAGCCAACGGTCGCCAAGGGAGCCTTGGGTGCCAATGTTGCCAATGTATTGCCTAAGTTCTTTGCCTTAGTCGATGCCTTGGAGTAAGCCGAAGGAGAAGACGTAGGTGAAAACGTAGGTTCTGGATCTGGATCAGAAACAGAAACCGAGAAGACGTAGGTGAAAACGTAGGTTCTGGTTCTGGATCAGAATCAGAAACAGAAACCGAAATCGAAACCAAAACCGAAGACGGAGATGGAGATGGAGATGGAGATGGAATTTAGAATCACGAACAGAGAATAGAACCCTCTGTATTGATGCGTGCAGAGCTCTGATACCACTGTTGTCAGGATCTTGCTCACGCGCATACAGAGATTACGGACGCAGAAAAACACACAGAAAATAGAGGTAACAAGAGACAAGATTGAACGCAAGATTGGGTGCAATCTCCCCCCATGCACTCTGTTTCGACAGTCCACAGAGTGCATGTATTTATAGGACTTTTGATTACGTCGAAAATAGTGGTTACATGAGGGCGGCTTCGAAAAGCAGGCGTGAAACTAAAAGTTGGTAACTTTTACAGAAAGCCATTGCTTTTAATAACAGAAACTACGGCCTACAATGACCCTTATGCTAACCATTACTTTTCTAACAATAGAACCTTCTACACAGGTTTATTTACAAGCTAAATAATAATTATTCGGATCATTGATGTCCGCCCTTTCACGCCATGCACGCTCCTCACGAACCTTCAGCTGCTATATCAAAAACATCAAAAACATATTAATACATTAATAATTTAACATTTTAACAATGCCTTGTTCAATAATATACAACAGTCTTATGATTTATATTATGGTGAAAATTCTTTGGAAGTCCTGTTCCTAGGGGAAATGCTATTTAAATTATTCCCATATCATGCCATTGTATGCACATGTACCTTTAGGTAATAATTTTATGGCATACTAACATGTATTCACTACAAAAATCAATAAGCTATAAGCATGATCGTAAGCAGGTACATGATGGAGTTATGACTGTCAAAGTGTCTTAGATAAAGCAAGTTCATTAGTAAGCAGATTCTTGCACATAATCCTTATGGATTTAGACCATCGAATTGCTCATGGAAAGAAGATATACCTTCACCGTCAGAATTTGCACAAGAAATACTATAGGCATTAGGAAGTTTCATAGATAAATATGCGAGATACATTTATGATCTTCAAGGTTTGCATACCTTCAAAATAGTCTCACAATATGAATAGGAGACTATGGGGGTATCACGAGTAATACCCAAAGAGTGACTTGTTTCAGGGATGCACATCACTTAATCAGTAGTGAAGCATTTTGGCTACACTACTAAGGAAACCAATTAGTTGGGATCATAGAGATGCATTTCATGAGAGAGCATTGATGGGTGCTAATGTGATTTTGGTGATGGTTATGAAATGTGTTTTATTTTGAAAGTTTAGAACCATTTGATGGAAGTAACAATCAATCCCTTATTTCTAAGGTCTTCAAAAGAAACCTAGTATAGCTCCAAGTTACATGAAATCCTTATATTCTAAAACTTTTATTTTTACTCAACCAATTTGTAACAAGAAGATTCATAGTTACTTCATTTCTTCAGATTCCTTTCTTATCAAATCTTTAAGTAGTTACACTAGGGATTCTGCAGGAATCTCTCTACTAACCAACTTTTAGAAGGCGTTTCAACTTCACCTTAAGGTTATGTTCTTCTTTTAGTACACTTAACCACCGTAACCATGGTTGCACACTACTGAATTGAAACTTATTTGAATTTAATAGTTTCCTTTTGAGAAGGAACGTGTTACTATGATATATCTAACTTAGTGTTTGACAACCAAATTTAGGGATCCCAACTTTCTATAACCATAGCATGCAGTAAAGTTGGTTTCTTAAAAAATTTACTACTTTGCTAAACATATATTACCTAGAATATGCTTGTTTTGCTAAACATATATTACCTAGAATATGCTTGTTTTCCTATTTGATGGATATGTCCTTCACCAAGAAAATATAATTAAAGACTATTCTAAGTTATCATCCCATGATGTTTGTTGAGTTTGACTAGAAACTTTTCATAACAGCATCTTACATTCACTTGTTCTACCATTTTCACAAAATTCTATTAGTTGAAGGAAAATCTCCTTTATTAATTAAGACCCGATCCTTAGAAATTTTTACACTTCCAAAAGATAAGTTCATCATTTCATATGGGACAGAAAATGTGTTAACAGATTGTCCAATTTGAAGGAGTTTTCTATCGCACAACTTTGGAAGGACCAACTCCTTAAATACTTGCTTTAACAAAGAAAGAATTATTTTGAGATCCTACTTGCACTCTTATTATTCATGAGCAAAGGACCCATCTTTGAATTCTTTGCTCCTCTAGAATAATCCTTGAAGGGAGCCCTAAACTTCTAAACAAGAGTCTTAAGTTCGATCACCTAATTTGTGTTCACTAGTAAATTAGAAAACTTAGGAATGATACCATTGATGCACAACTACCCGTGTAAAAACCATCATAACATGCACATGTTCAAATGTACCATTGATAGTTTTGAGGGGGCTTATAGTTATTGAGAACTTCTTGTTAGATGTATAAAACCTTCTTCTATATTAGTTGTGTAGCTTAGGGATGACTTCATCTTTCACATCCACTAGTGTACTTCTCATCTTCTATTGCTTTTACTATTTGACTTCGTATTCACATTGTGGAGGTTATAGCTCTCAATGACTATGGACGCATGTGAGTTAGTCGATAACATCTTGCTAAGAACAAGACTAGCCCTGAGCTTATTTCAAAACAACACCCAAAAAACTCAATAGTAATGGTTCACCTCAATTGAGAGCGTATATGAGGTTGGAGGAGGTTGAAAACATATGAATTACATGCAATTGGTACGATTGTGAGTGAGTCGAGTCTTAGTTTAGTTCATCTTATAACGAAATTATAGAAAGTATGCACATATTGTATCCTAAATTTAAAACTAAGTGCCACATCCAAATCCAAAGTCTCGTGAGTTTTTTTGGAAAAAAGAGGAGAATCTAGAAGTGCACAAGCTTAGCAGCTTCATCAAGTGGACAATATATCTAAGAGAATAGGTAACCATCTACACAATATGATACGTTAGTTTAAGTTCCCGTGACCTAGTGATCTTTAAGCTTTCCTCTCACATTTAAGAAGTTTCCTGCAATGTTCATAGACGATGGAATTTATGTTAATAATCATCAGTGCTCAAAATATGCTAGCATTCTTTGCTAATGTAAAGGGAAAAGGATCTTTTGATAGATCAAAGAGGAACCCAAACAAGAAGAATCTCAAAGCATACTTTCGGAATGTAGGAAGGAAGAAGCAAAACTTTGGATGAAGGAAAAACCAAAACATTATGTAAACAATTTAAAATTCTAACGTGCTTTAAATTAATTTGTCTCAGACTCTATGTTTCTGAAATGAAATTTGAAAGATCTATGAAATCAAGGTTTTAGTGTACTTTATCAATCCTCGGGAGACTCAAACAAATCTCTTAGAGATATTCAACTTTAAATTCACCCTTGAAGCTTCGATCCGCATGGGGACTCGTTATGACTTCAAGGATCATTGCAAGGCAAAAAATTACCTACCATCCAAAGTCTGATGCTCCATACCATCCTTTATAAATAAGTATGAGTAGAAAATCTGAAGTCCCATAAAACCATACTTTATATTCTCATTAACATGTGGATGATATTTATCGAGCACCTTCTTATTCAAATCCTATAAAGGTATTTGAAGAAAGGGTATTAGATTTATCCTTTATCTTTGCTAAGTATTTGAAGAAAGGTTATTAAAGTGTCAAGTGCTTCAGGATCTTGTACTGGACTTGTGCTTTGTTTTGGAATCTTGAAACCATTTGATGGAAGTAACCATCAATCCGTCGTTTCTAAATTCTTCCATATTATGGAGCTTTTGGTTCTTACTCGACCAATTACTAACAAGAAGAGTTGTGGTTACTTAATTTCTGTAGATTCCTTTGTGATTGAAGTTTTAAGTAGCTACCCTAGAGATTTTGTAGGAATCTCTCTACTAATAAATTCTAAGAAAGCATTTTTAATTCACCTTAAAGAAATACCTTTGAAGTTATGTTCTACCTTCGATTGACTTAGCCACCGTAACTATGCTTGCACACTACCTAACTGGACGTTTTTTGAAACTCATGCTTTCCTTTCGAGAAGTGGAATTTTTTTATGATGCATCTAACTTGGTGGTTTACAAACAACTATAGGGATCCTAAACTTCTAAAACCATAGCATGCCATAAAGTTGCTTTCTTTACAACTAGCATATTCACAAACTTCTCTTTCTTGTTGGGAAAGCTCATGGATTAATTGAGATCAAATTCTTAGAAATTTTAACATTATGAAAACATAAGGTCATCGTTTCATATGGTAGGACAAATTTCTGAACTTATTGTCTAATTTCAAGGACTTTTCCTTCACATTACTTTTGAAGGGCTCAATTCCTTAGGTACTTGTTTTAACGAAGAAGCAATTATTATGAGACCATAGTTGCACTCTTGTTACTCATGAGAAAATGGCTCATCTTTTAACTCTTTGCACCTCTTGAATAATCCGTGAAAGGAATCCTAAACGTTTGGACAAGGACCTCAAGTTCTATTGCTTGATTTTTGTTCACTTCTAAAGTGAAAAACTTAGGAATGAGACCATTGATGCATAAGTACCCATGTAAAATCCATCATAAAACTCACATGTTCTAATGTACTATTCATTCTTAACATTGATACTATTCTAGGCATCCTACTTACCTATCAGTGGTACCATTCTAGTCATCATACTTACGCATCACACCCTTATCTTGCAAAATCTCATTTACAATTCTCCGAATTGTCATTCAAGCACTGCTTTGAAAATGTATGATTCCATAATGTCATCATTACTCTAATTTTTGTTCATGATAAGTCTTTACATTCTTACTATATGTATTCTCTCCATTTGTACTACCGCCATCCCTCTTGTTCAATTTCTTTCTTCTATACTCTCTAAGCTTTAAGTGAGGTTATCTTTAGTAAGAGCTTCTTGTTATATGTATAAGAACGTCGCGTAACTTACGGATGACTTCATCTTAGTGGTCTTTTCATCTTCCATTGTTTGTACTTTTTGAATTCACATTCACATTGTGGAGGTTATAAATCTCAATGACTATGGACTCATGTGAGTTAGTCGATAACATTTGGGTAAGAACAAGACTAACCTTGAGCCTATCTCAACGCAACACCAAAGAAACTCAATAGTAATGGTTCACCTCGATTGAGAGCGTAGATGAGGTTGGAGGAGGAGGAAGAAATATGAAATGCGTGCAATCAGTACACTTTTTTGGGATTAAAGTTTTAGTTTACTTCATCAAATAACGAAAATGCATAAAGGATGTACATATTATATCCCAAATATGAAACTAAGAGTGGCATTCGAATCCAAAATGTTGTGAATTTCTTGAAAATGAGAGGAGAATTTTCTTGATTTCCCATTAGCTAGTCTTTAACCTCTTCTCTCACATCTCGAGTGTTTCATGCAATTTTCATAGGGGACCGAATTTATATTAAGAGTCATCAACATCCAAAGTATGGTAGCTATCTTAGCTAATTTAAAGGGAAAGGGATCATGTGATAGAGCAAAGAGGAACCCAAAGAAGAAGCAAAACTTTCCAAGAAGAAAGAAGGAAAACTTTGTGTAACCAATCCGAACTAGTAAGATGCTTTAAAGTGACTTATGTCAAACTCTATGTTCCTCAAACGTATCTCAAAGATCTATATGCTTGTTTTCCTATTTGATGAATATGTCCTTCGCCGGGGAAATATACTGTGGGAGTGTTCTAAGTTATCATCACATGATGATTGTTGAATTTAACTACAAAATTGTCATAACGGCTTCTTACAATAACTTGTTACACCATTTTCATAAACTTCTATTAGTTGAAGGGAAAGCTCATGGATTAACTGAGATCCAATTCTTAGAAAATTTTACATTTCCAAAAGATAAGTTATCCTTTCATATGGGAGGAAAAATGTCTTAACGTATGGTCCAATTTCAAGGATGTTTTCGTTCGCAACTCGTTAGGTACTTTCTTTAACAAAGAAAACAATTGTTATGAGCTCATATTTGCACTCTTATTACTCAAATAGGATGCATATATCTATTGAAAGAAAATAAATTAAGCACTTCAAGCATTGAACGTCCTCTCATTCACCCAGCCAAGGCTGGCTTATACAATCTATTTTGTAGCTCTCAACATCAGCTTTGGCTGTAGACATGCGATCACCTTTGCGTTTCTCCTGCATTTATGGTTCCGATGATGTATTTATGGTCTTAGTTGTCACCGCTGACAGTGGAGGGAAACCAAAAGTTAACTATAAAACGAAAACCGTCCCTCTCCTCAATCAAGTCATGAAAACACAGCCTCCCCTCCCCCAATCAAGTCACATCATAGTTACATAATAGTCACATAATAGTCGATGTGAGGATCTGCATAGCAAGTGACCCACGTTTATGGAAAATGGCTACAAGT
>MU261406.1:0-2500 GCA_020310875.1 Ceratopteris richardii
TGAATCCATCTGGTTGCTCCATGTAGACTTCATCTGAAATGTAACCATTCAAGAAAGCATTTTTAACATCTAATTGAGACAACTTCCAACCTTTACAAGCAGCAATTGCAATGAGTGTCCTGATGGTTGTCATCTTTGCCACAGGACTATAAGTCTCATCATAGTCCACTCCATATGTCTGTGCATACCCTTTCACAACAAGTCTAGCTTTGTACCTAGACACACTTCCATCTGCAAATCTTTTAGTCTTGTAAACCCACTTACATCCAATGATCTTCTGACTATTAGGTTTAGGAACCAAATCCCATGTTTGATTCTCTATCAATGCATCATACTCCTCTTGCATAGCATCTTCCCAATTCTTCTTCCTTTGGCTTCTTCATATGTAGAAGGGTCTTCATCTGCTTTTACCAAATAAGCATAATCTTTAGTAGTCAAGAATGAAGTGTCATAGCTATACCTTGTAGGTTGCCATTTGTGCCTAGATGATCTCCTAACTTCTGCACTTCTTGAGGTCTCTGGTTCATCACATTCTGGATCAAACCTTGGCCTCTCTTCAACTTCAATCTGCACTTCATTACTCTCACTTTCATCAAGTAATTGAACCTTTGCTTTACCTTTTCTTTGTTCCACTACTTCTTCATCATCTGCATGTACATTATATTTACCTGCATACCAAGTACCTTGCTCATCAAATGTAACATCCTTGGATACAATAAATTGCTTTGTGGATGGACTCCACAACCTGTATCCCATTTGCTTATCATCATAACCAATGAATACATACTTCTCTGCCTTAGGCTCCAACTTATGCCTCAATTGAGATGGCACATATGCATATGCCAAGCATCCAAATATTCTGCAATGATCCAAGGTAGGTTTCTTACCCCACCAAGCTTCATATGGTGTCATACCCTGCAAAGCTTTACAAGGCAATCTATTAACCAAATATGTAGCTGTATTAACAGCCTCAGCCCACAAATAATTTGGGCAATTCTTCTCTTTCATCATGGACCTTGCAAACTCAACAAGAGTCCTATTTCTTCTTTCTGCTACCCTATTTTGTTGAGGAGAGTACCTGCAAGTAACTTCTCTCTTTATACCTGCATTCCACAAATAATCATTGAACTCATTTGAAAAATACTCTCCCCCTCCATCTGACCTTAGTCTCTTCAATTTTTGACCTGTAATCCTTTCTGCATATGCATGATAGTGTTTAAATGTATTAAACACTTCTGACTTTTCCTTAATCACATAAATTGTGATCCACCTGGTAGCATCATCAACATATATGACATAATATCTTGAACCATTTATACTAAAGTCCTTTGAAGGACCCCACACATCTGTATGCACCAATTCAAGTCTTCCTGAATACATAAATCCATGCTTGGAATAGGATTGCTTATGAGCCTTACCTAATTGACATGCCTCACATCTGTATGTCATGTGTTGACCTGCAATGTTAGGCATTCCAAGCACTGAATCATTGTTAATCATTTCTTTGATACCTCTTTCATTAAAGTGTCCAAGTCTTTTGTGCCAAAGATCCAATTCTGACACCTTCTGCTCTCCATATGTGAACATAGCATGTCCAACATTTCCTTGTACCTTCAATGTGAAAAGCCTTCCTTCTTTCTTTCCTGCAATAACTTGTTTATACCCTTGACTAGGGTCTTCCACATAAACTCCATCATTTGTGAACCTTACCTCATATCCTTTTTTCCACAATTTGACCTACACTGATCAAATTCTTTGGAATTGTGGGAACATAAAGTACCTTACTCAGAAGAGTGCTCCCATCCTTAGCTTTGACTGAACCAATTGACTTTACCTTATGCTTTGTATTATCACCTGTCTGCACTGTATGATTAATTGCATTATGATCTAGGTCAGTCATCAAAGCAATATTTCCACTTAAATGATTACTACATCCTGAATCAATATAGAACACTCTCATGTCCTCATGTGAGGTTTCACATGTATTCATAATGAGAGTCGAATCCTCCTTTTGATCTGATGCATAGTTGTAGTAGGTGTTATTATAGGATTGACTTTGGAAGTTTCTTCCACCACCTCTTCCAAAAGAATTCCTACCACCTCTACCTCTGAAATTTCCTCTCTGAAATCTACCTCCTCTTGCTCTTTGATTAAAGTTCTGATAATTACCATTGTTTTGATTATTGTGCCAACAATCATGAGATAGATGATTGGTCTTACCACATATCCAACAAGCTCTTGCATTATCTTTGTTGTTTCTGCCTCTTCCTCTACTTCTGCCATTTCCTCTTCCTCTTATGAAGTTTGCTTGGTTTGATGTACCTTCTTCTTCACCTGATTGTTGCTTCCCTTTGTTGGCTTTCTTCTTGTCTTTAGAATACATTGCATGACCTGCACTCTTATCAACATCTCCTTTGATATCATTCTCAAAAGTTAGCATATGTCCTAACAATTGATTCAAATCAGGAGTAAAGTGATCTAATGAAAGTTCTGTAGATAA
>MU261406.1:12500-22500 GCA_020310875.1 Ceratopteris richardii
GCATATGTTCATGTGAGTTTTGGTTCAAGTGAAGCCTTGATAAATCTTTGTCCATGCTAATCTTCCATGAGTCCAAGGTTCCAAGCCAATGTGTGTAGGCTTGTCTTGCACCAACAGCTCCCCCTCAAGCCAAACACTTTGGCTCAAGTCTTCATCTTTTTTATCTTTAGTCTTCAATCACATCCTGCAATCCAATCATGGATTTAAATCTGCATAACTTGTTTCCATCCAATGCCTTTGTAAGTAAATCTGCACATTGCATATTAGTAGACACATATGTCAATTGAATCTCTTTGCTAAGTAACTTCTCTCTCACATAGTGGTAATGAACCTCTATGTGTTTAGTTCTGGCATGATAAATTGGATTTGCTGCAAGGTGAAGAGAGCTAGTGTTGTCTCCAAAGATAATAGGTGGTCTTGTGTGTAGACCTAACTCTGTATATAGAAGCCTCAACCAGATAGCTTCTTGAGTTGCATTGGCAAGCCCTCTATACTCTGCTTCAGTGGATGACAATGCCACTGTAGGTTGCTTCTTGGCTGACCAAGAAATAGGCTTATCTCCTGCAAAACAAATGTAACCTGAGGTGCTCCTCCTATCATCCTTGCATCCTGCCCAATCTGCATCTGAGTAAACTTTTATGTCAATATCTGATGTATAAGGAAAGTACAAACCATGACTTTGTGTTCCCTTCAAATACTTCAAGATCTTCTTTGCTGCCTCTAGGTGAGGTACCCTTGGTTTGTGCATGAATTGACTAAGCACACTTACTCCATATGCTATGTCAATTCTTGTCAAGGTAGCATAGTTCAAGCTACCCACCATACTTTGGTATCCTGTAATGTCTTTGATTTCTTCTCCTTCATGAGCACTTAGCTTTTGGTTAACCTCCATTGGAGTAGTAGATACCTTAGCATCCTGCAAGCCAAACTTCTTGACCATATCCTGTACATACTTCTTTTGAGTGATGTAGATACCTGTATTTGTATAGATCAATTCAAGACCTAGGAAATACTTTAACAATCCAAGATCACTAATCTTGAATTCTTTCATCATCTGTCCTTTGATATGTCTAATCCCATTGACATCATTGCCTGTAATGATGATGTCATCAACATAAACACATAAGTAGATTACCTCTGTACTACTTCTCTTTATGAATAGAGAAGTGTCTGCTTTGCTCATCACAAATCCTTGGTCTAGGAGGTAGGTGGTCAATCTGTAATTCCATGCTCTAGGTGCCTGCTTCAAACCATACAGAGCCTTCTTTAATTTACAAACATAATGTACCTTATTTGGATCTTCATAGCCAGGTGGTTGTGACATGTAGACTTCTTCAGATATCCATCCATTCAAGAATGCATTCTTCACATCCAATTGGTACATGTTCCAATTTTTGGATGCAGCTACACTCACCAATACTCTGATAGTTGGCATCTTGGCCACAGGAGAAAATGTCTCCTCATAATCAATGCCTTGGGTTTGTGCAAAACCCTTGGCTACCAACCTAGCTTTGTACCTGTTTATTGTTCCATCTGAGTTCTTCTTTAGTTTGTAGATCCATCTGGATCCTATCACCTTCATAGAGTCTTTCTTGGGTACCAATTCCCAAGTGTCACTTTCCTTGAGAGCTTCTATCTCTTCATCCATGGCTTCTCTCCATTCTGGTTTAGTGATTGCTTCTTCATAGGTACCTGGTTCTTCATTCAACAAGTCTTTTGCAAGATATACAGAATGTTTAGTCACAAGTGATGTGTCATACCCAAATCTGATAGGCTTCTTCTTTTCTCTTTGAGATCTCCTCATTGCTTGAGTAGAAGTTTCTGGCTTATCCTCTAATTGCTTCATCTTCATCTTTCCTTTGGACTTCCAAGCCTTGAACTCTTCAAGGTTTATTGTATCATCATCTGAGCTTGAATCTTCTTGCTGAGTTGGCTCTTCCTTGGTAAGCTTTGGAAAATCTTCATCTATGTCATAGGGTAGACTCACTTTCCTGCATTCATTCTCATACCAAGAGTCATTTTCATCAAATATGACATCTCTGCTTACCTTGAACCCTTTGTTTGTGGGGTTGTAGAATCTGTATCCTTTTTGGTTCAAATCATAACCAATGAAGATACATTTTTCAGCCTTGGGATCTAGCTTTCCTCTTACCTGTGAGGGAATATGCACATATGCTACACAACCAAAGATTTTGCAATGATCCAGAGAGGGTCTCTTACCATGCCATGCTTCATATGGTGTCATGCCATCAAGTGATTTGGATGGCAACCTATTGATGAGATAAGTGGCAGTGGATACACTCTCTGCCCATAGGTAATTTGGCAACTTTTTCTCATTAAGCATAGACCTAGCTGTTTCTACTATAAGTCTATTCCTTCTTTCTGCTACCCCATTTTGTTCAGGTGAGTACCTTGTAGTGATCTCCCTTTTGATGCCTCTTTCCTGCAAGAAATCTTCAAACTCATTGGAGAAGTACTCTCCTCCACCATCTGACCTTAGCCTCTTCAAGCTTCTACCTGTTTGATTTTCAACAAGTGCAAGATACCTCTTGAAACAATTAAACACTTCATCCTTATGCTTCATAAAGTATAGAATGGTCCACCTGCTATAGTCATCAATGAAGGACACATAATACCTTGAACCAGAAATGGAAGGGTCCTTGCTAGGTCCCCAAACATCTGTGTGTACCAAGTCTAGGTAGTCTTCATGCATGAAACCTTTCCTTGAGTAGGGTAATCTGTGAGACTTACCAAATTGACATGATCCACATTTGTAAATCATGTGTTGCTTGGATACATTAGGTATCCCAAGCACACATTGATCCCTGCACATTTGCTTTAGAGTCCTTTCACCTATGTGCCCTAATCTCTTGTGCCATATCTCTAACTCTGAAAGTGTCTGATCCTTATAATTATACAAAGCAATATTTTTGGTGTCTTCTAGCTCAAATGTAAACAATCTACCTGATTTCTCCCCTTTGGCTATCCTTCTGAATCCATGTTTTGGATCCTCCACATATGCTCCATGTTGTGTGAATCTGACCTGCAAACCTTTCTCCACAATCTGACCAACACTCATTAAATTCTTAGTTATTGTTGGTACATAGAGTACCCTGCTTAATAGGTTCTGATTACCATCACATGTCTTCACATTTCCAATTTTGATAACAGAGTGTTTAGTGTCATCACCTGTTTGTACCTGATGTTTGCCCTTGGGCTCTTCCAAATCAGAAAGCAGTGCCACATTGCCATCTACATGGTTAGAACATCCTGAGTCAATGTAAAATAAATGATCATCATTTGTACCTATCTTGGAGGTCATATTCATGATCAGTAAGGAGTCATCTTGCTCCTCTGTGTAGTTGTTGTAGTCTCTTCTATTTCTGAATCCACCTTGGTAGTTTCCATTGTGGTTGTTGTTGTAGTTGTTGTTGTATTGGTTGTTGTATCCATTGTAGCTTTGATGTTGGTTGAATCTGCCTCTCCCTTGAGAGTATCCACCTCTTGAGTAGCCTCTTCCTCTCTGATTTTTGTAGTTCTTGTAGCATTCATCTGTGGTATGATTGGACAATCCACAGATGTTGCAAGGTGATGAGTTGTAGGGTCTCCCCCTACCTGACTTACCTCCTCTGCCTCTTCCTCTAGATGACCTACCTCTCCCTGCATAATTAGCTTGAGAAGTAGAGCCTTCTTCATCCTGTTTCTTCTTGCCTTTATCTTTAACCTTCTTATCAGTATAGAGAGCAGAGGGGTTATTACCTTTTGATTGATCTCCAGCCTTTGTAAACTTTGCTTCATGTGTAAATAGTTGGCCCATGAGTGTTGTGAGATCAGGGGTATGCATGTCCATATAGAGGTCCATTGCAGTGGTGAAACTTTCCCACTTATCATCTGCCTTGAGTCCATTTGTCACTTGCCTGACTATTTGCTCCTCTTCAATTTCCTCTCCAATGCTTGCTAGTTGGTCTGCCACATCTTTGATCTTTGTCACATACTCTGAGACTGATTGCTTGGGCTGCTTCCTAAGGGTTGTGAACTCAATCCATAATTGATTCTTCCTAGCCCTTGTGTTGGAAGAAAAATAATTTGACAAGGTTTCCCAAGTCTCTTGGGAAGTCTTACAGTTCCTTACATGAGGTAAAAGAAAGTCAGATATAGAGTTTAAGAGATAAGACCTTGCCAAAGCATCCTTTGCACACCATTGGTTGAGCCTTTCATGTTCATCCTTTGTAGGTAGTCCTCTAGTCTTGAATGAGGGCAACTCCTCATCTCCTGATATGTATCCAAATAGACTTCTCCCTTGTAGATAGGTCTTCATTCTCAATGACCAAGCCTGGTAATTATTTCTGTCCAATTTGTCAATGAAGGAAGGGAAACCATCACCCATGATTACCTTCTTTGCTCTGATACCACTGTTGAGAGTGATGGTTGGATGCACTCAGGAAATCAGTTGGTGCTGCAAAACCTGCTTCACACCTGCCCTCTTTTCTCTTCAGATATGCTTAGTGGACTTGCTTAGCTTCCAAATGACACAAAGAAACCATATATGTACTTTGGAAATGGTTTGGGTAATGATCAAACCAAAACAGATAACTTGGTACTTCAAAAATCAAGAAAAACTTTCTATTCCTGTAGTGATACCTGCTCAGACTTTTACTCAGTGTGACCAGCACACTTAAAATTGGAACAATTCCTTTTGGGAGTATTAAAGTACCTTAGTAAGCTACCAATCACAAGTGAAATCACTTCAATTGATAAACTATGCACTGAGAAATAAGTTTAGCAAAATTCTAATTACCCCCGACTTTTTAGGAACTCTGCAGACACAGACCAGTGTGCACTTCGAAGCGGATTTCTCCCAAATGGCTGAATGAAATCCTCTGAGATTTTGTATGCTTGTAGTATACTTTAAGCTGGTTCCAATGAGCTATATATCTCTTGATTTGGTTCAGTAGATCTTGAGTTATGCTCCTTTGAAGTTGACAGACTTGGAGAAGATAACACAGAGAACCAGAAATGATAAATGTGTGTATATCTATTGATTGATAAGTTTGTACAAGCTCAATAGCATGACAAGCATAGCTAATTGAGGTGTAGTGGTGTAGGCTATGGAGTAGCACTAACACACACTCAGTTACAATGAAGAAATGCCTCGGGGAGTGAGCTAAAGTGACTGAACTAACCGCGACTTTTCAAATCATCTTTTATAGGAATTTTTGATCATTTGAATTTGAAATTCAAACTAAGGCTCCCTAGAATCTCTCCTCTAAAAGCAAGGAGATATTCTCTCCATTACATCATTCAAATTTCCACGACTTATGAGGTAGGTAAGTAATTACATGAGATGCCAAGTCATAAAGGCTTTTACAAGGGGTAAAGAGGTAAGAATTTATAAGCATATGTTCATGTGAGTTTTGGTTCAAGTGAAGCCTTGATAAATCTTTGTCCATGCTAATCTTCCATGAGTCCAAGGTTCCAAGCCAATGTGTGTAGGCTTGTCTTGCACCAACATATTTGAACATGAAAATGCACGATTCAGAGAACTTCACTTCCAAACTTCTACATATGAATGTTCCTAGTTGTCATACACACAACCTGATAAGAATTGGATTATCAAACTTTGGTCATAGCTTGATTAAATTCTTAATTAGATGTTCACAAAATATTTCCTTATCCACATGATCAGGGTGAGAGAATTCTAGGAAAGTTTAGTTGCTAACTCACAAGAAATCTCTCTACACATCTATATCTTAAAAAACTTGAAATCTATTGACTATATCTTTATCTATTCTTCATCTCTCTCTTATATCATGACTATACATGCGCTTATATATACATGTAAGTACAAAATTGTCACTTCATCAAGTATTTTTGAAGTATTTTTCCAATGCTATTATACATAAATGTACAAAACATTTCTTCCTGATTCTTCACTTGACTTCATGCTTTGAGCTTGAGTCTTTTCTTCACTTCTTCATTCCAAAGACTTCATGTAATCATCCATTGATGATTGTCTTGCTCCAATAGCTCCCCCTCAATCATCAATTGTGATTACCTGCACCTTCTTTATACCTGGCATCTCTTTAAACCTTTGTAACTTTGGTCCATCCAAGCTTTTTGTCAGCATATCTTCCACTTGCTCTTTTGTTGGTGTATACACGACTTCAATTTCTTTGTCAAGTACCTTTTCTCTCAAAAAATGACACTGAATCTCTATGTGTCTAGTCTTGGCATGAAAAACAGGATTAGCTGCCAAATATAATGAACTCATGTTGTCTCCAAATATGTTTGGAACACTCTGATCAATTCCTAGACTTGTTAATAAAGTCTTCAACCAAATTACTTCCTTTGCAACTTCCACCATTCCTTTGTATTCAGCTTCTGTGGATGACAATGCAACTGTATGTTGCTTCTTTGAGCACCAAAAAATTAGCTAATCTCCAACATAACATAGATAACCATGAGTGGATCTTCTATCATCTGAATTACCTGCCCAATTTGCATCACTAAACACTTTGAGTCTAGTATCAAAAGTGAACGCATAATACAAACCTTCATTTTGAGTTCCTTTGATTTATCTTAGCACTCTTTGTGTTCCAACCCAATGAGTTTGCTTTGGGCAATGCATAAATTGAGATAAGACACCAACTGCATATGAAAGATCTGTTCTTGTCCAGGTAGCATAGATTAAACTACCTACCAAACTTTCATATTTCTTCATGTCCTTGAACTCTTCTCCTCCATACCTGCTTAATTTATGGCCTCCAATGTTGTGGTTGAGGACTTACAATTCTCCATGTTAAATTTCATCAGAAGATTCTTTAGATACCTTTCTTGTGTAACATACACTCCATGTTGAGTGTATATAATCTCCATCCCTAGAAAATAAGACAAATTTCCCGAATCACTTATCTTAAATTCATTTTCCATTTGCTTCTTTAGCTCCTTGATTCCTTGAGCATCTGTACCTGTGACAATAATGTCATCAACATAAATACACACATAAATGTATCTATCTTCATTTGCTTTCACTAGCAAACTACTACCTTTGAACCTTGATATCCAAGTTCATTCAAGAACTTGACCAATCTATAATTCCATGCTCTTAGAGCTTGTTTTAGACCATACAAAGCTCTCTTAAGTTTGCAAACATAATCTAATTCATTTGACTCTTTGAAGCCTTCTGGTTGCTCCATGTATACTTCATCTGCAATATATCCATTTAGAAATGCATTCTTTACATCTAATTGAGAAAGTTTCCAACCTTTACATGTAGCAATTGCAATTATAGTTCTAATTGTAGACATCTTGGCTGCTGGACTAAACGTTTCATCATAGTCCACTCCATGTGTTTGGGCATATCCTTTGACCACAAGTCTAGCCTTGTATCTAGATACTTTTCCATCTGCAAACCTCTTTGTTATGTACACCCACTTACATCCAATCACCTTCTAATTCTTTGGCCTTGGCACCAATTCCCATGTCTCATTCTCAAGTAGAGCATCATACTCTTCTTGCATTTCTTTTTCCCAATTTTCCTTTCCTTTAGCTTCATCATATGTGGATGGATCTTCATCTATCTTCACAATGTAAGCATAATCTTTGATTGTCAAGAAAGAGGTATCATAACTATACCTGATAGGTTGTTTTCTATCTATTGATGATCTTCTAATTTCTCCACTTCTTGAAGTTTCTCCTTCATTTTGTTTAGGATCAAACCTTGGTCTATCTTCATAATTGTCTTGCATTTCATTTCTACAAACATCATCATCAATATCTTCTTCATATACCTTCATCTTTGACTTCCCTTTCCTTTTGATTTCTTCAAGATCTGTACACACATTATCTGATCCTGTAAACCATGTGCTTTGCTCATCAAATGTAACATCTCTTGAAACAAGAAATTGTTTTGTGGATGGGCTCCACAACTTGTATCCCATTTGTTTATCATCATACCCAATGAACATATATTTTTTTGCTTTAGGTTCTAGCTTATGTCTCAATTGAGATGGAACATAAACATATGCCAAACATCCAAATATTTTATAGTGATCAAGAGTAGGTTTCTTACCCCACCATGCTTCATAAGGAGTCCTTCCCTCCAAAGCTTTGCAAGGCAATCTATTTACAAGATAAGTTGCAATATTAATTGCTTCTGCCCACATATAATTAGGACACCTTTTTTCCTTCATCATTGATCTTGCAAACTCTATAAGAGTTCTATTTCTTCTTTCTGCAACCCCATTTTGTTGTGGGGAGTACCTGCAAGTCACTTCTCTTTTGATACCTGCATTCCACATATAATCGTCAAATTCTTTAGAAAAATATTATCCCCCTCCATCTGATCTCAATCTCTTGAGCTTTTGTCCTGTAATTCTTTCTACATAGGCATGATAGTGTTTAAATGTCTCAAACACTTTAGATTTATCCTTGATCACATATAGAGTAATCCATCTAGTTGCATCATCAACAAATAGCACATAATACCTTGATCCATTTATGCTATAGTCCTTTGAAGGACCCCACACATCTGTATGAACCAATTCAAGCATATTTGAATACCTCTATCCTTGCTTATTGTATGATTTCTTGTGAGCTTTACCTAACTGACAAGCCTCACATTTGTATATCATATGTTGACCTTCAATATTTGGTAGACCAAGCACCACACCATTCTTTGTCATTTATTTAATTCCCCTTTCATTAAAATGTCTTAACCTCTTGTGGCATATATCTAATTCAGACATCTTTTGACTTCCATAAGTAAACAATGCATGTCCCACATTACCTTGGACTTTGAGAGTGAATAATCTTCCTTCCTTTTTCCATGTGAATAAGCTTCTATATCCTTGAATTGGATCTTCAACATAAACACCATTACTTGTAAATTTGACTTCATATCCCTTCTCAACAATTTGCCCTACACTTATTAAATTTTTAGGGATTGTTGGAACATAAAGTACCTTGCCTGGAGTGTACTTCCACTCCTTGTCTTCACTGATCCAATGCTCTCAACTTTATGTTTGGTGTTATCTCCTGTTTGAACTGTATGTCCATTCACTTTAGCTTCCATATCAATCATTAAAGAAATATTACCACTCAAATGATTACTACATCCTGAGTCAATAAAAAACACCATTTGATCTTCATTGATTACTTCATGAGTTGCATTCAGGATAAGAGACAAGTCTTCCTTCTGATCTGAAGCATAATTGTAATATGTGTTGTTATAGGATTGAGGTTGAAAGCTTCTTCCACCTCCTCTAGCATATGAAGATCTACCTCTGAAGTTGCCTCTTTGATTTCTGCCTTCTCTTCCTCTAGGACTAAAATTCTAATTTTGACTTCCAGCATTCTGATTGTTATACCAACAATCATTTGCCAAATGATTTGTTCTGCCACAAATCCAACAAGCTTTAGCATTATCTTTGTTCTTACCTCCTCTTCCTTTACCTCTGAAATTCATCTCCCTTTCATGAAGTTTACTTGATTTGAAGATCCTTCTTCATCAATTGTCTGCTTGCCTTTAGCATTCTTCTTCTTATCCTTTGAATACATTGATTGACTTGAATCTCTTTCAATCTCTCCTTTAATGTCCTACTCAGATGTTAGCATATATCCTAATAATTGATTAAGATCAGGAGTAGAATGATCTAATGATAATTTTGTAGACGATATGAAATGTTTCCACTTTTCATCTCCTCTTCGACCTGTAAGTATTTGCCTTACCAACTTGTCTTCTTCAATTTCTTCATCTACTGCTCCGAAGCTTTTTGCAATGTCCTTCATCCTTGTAAGATAATCAGAAATTGACCGAGAACCTTTCTTCTTAAATGTTGTAAATTCAGCCCATAGTGAAGCCTTCCTTGATTTGGTTATGTTTTGGAAATGTTCTTCCAAAGGATTCCATACATCTTTTCTAATCCTCTAATGTGTGGTAGAAGATAAACATTTATAGCCATGTAAATGATGCTCCTAGCTTGAGCATCTCTCTTCATCC